>JAQQPU010019817.1:0-16049 GCA_029168905.1 Artemia sp. Kazakhstan ARC1039
ATTCTTATAATTTTTTCTGTCTCTCCGTCGTAAAGTTTTGAAATAATTATTTTCAAGTTGTTTCAGCCCAGTATGTCACACAGGGTGAGCTTCATTAAAGTAGAGATTTAGCTAAATCAAAATCTTGACTAAAGCAGAGCTTAATCAGAGATATTTAATTAAACAGTTATTTAATTCTAGATTTTTTACCTTGAATCGCGTGTCTATTAAGTTAAAAAAAAAAAATTCCAGTAGAATAAAAATATTGACGACGAAAATCACTCTGTTTTTCTATCACAATAGTAAAAAAAGTAAAACAATAAGGAATTTTAAGACAAAGAAACTTGCTGAAATCTCAAATGAATATTGAGTAATGATCAGGATTATTGTATTAATGATCAGGAAAAATACTTGTCTTATATAAAAATAAGTACTTATATAATATCCAACAGAGTAACACCACTCATATCCAGTAGTAAAATATGTCTTCTATGAACAAAAATATATTTTCACAATGTTGATACTCTGAACTATTCTTCTTTACTGCGGTAAGAGAATCAGCAAACTCTTGCGTAAAGTATGCAATGGAAAACCCTTTGTTGTTGGGTTACAAAGGCCTCCTTTGACCAAAACATGTCTTGCTTATGCCACGTAACGGGAAATATCCAATGTTAATATCACTGAGCCTTTTCGGAATCAAAACAAGTCTTGCGTAAGCCCTCGCACAGCAAGTGTTGTTGACACAGAAAACCCGTTGTCGTCGGATTAAAAAGACTCCTGGAACCAAAACAAGTGTCGTCAACACACAAAACTACGTCATCCTCATTTAAGTTTACGTATGTAAACAATAGACTAATATTTTGAGGGAGTACTAATATCCATTTTTTTACATGCTGGGATTTATGGCTTGGGTTATTTACTGGATTTATGGCTTGGGAAGTGCCCATTAAGGATGGCTTGCTAGTATTTGTTGAGTTCTACGTTATTTTTATATAATTTTACATATGTAAACAATAACATCTCCTATACTAATGACATGACAGCCACCTCCGTGAAATATGTAAACAATAATCCTCTTGGTCAATGCCTTGAAGAAGCTTTGCCAAAAATCCAGTAGCTTAAAAAAAGTGCTAGTTCCAGGAATCGAAGGGATAGGGCTGTAATAGGAGTATTGCTCCCCTCACTACTAATAATTTCTGGTTGTTATAAGTTTTAATGTTGCTCCTTAAGTTCAGTTGAAAAAGCTTGTTTTTTTTTTAACTAAATACATTTTGTACTTGACCAGGTAGACTCTAATAAAGATATAACATATGGAAGTTTGATAGTATCAACATTAAGCGCATAAAACTAGCCAATACTTGTCTTATATAATAATAAGTACTTATATAATACTTGTCATTACAATAATAACTGTTGCCTTAAACTTACAAGGCATGTAGACAGGACCAATTGAGGCCCTCTTCTATCAGCATATAAAAACACAGAAAGTATTTAAAAAATGATTGGTTTCATCAATTTGAGCACATGAATTTTTGAAAATGTTAAATTTTTCTCTTTTCGGCTTGAAACTTACAGGACATGAGAAAGGGGCGAAGGGAGATAAATGAGAATGGAACATATTTCGAAAGATTTAGTCCGTATTGATTCTTGACGCCAGAAGTAAGCCAACGTTTTTTTAGGCAAATTTTCTTGTAATTTACTGGGCGACAGTAATAGGCACAATATGCCTTTAAAAATGTTTTAAAAAAAATTTAGTTGCTCTGTATTGATTTGTCAAACCCCTAAACTGGAAAAACATTATTTTTCTTCGGTCAACGTCATTAACATTGATCTACCAGATAAAAAGATTGGGCCAAGACCACCTTGACGAAGATAAATTTTTTTTTAAATAATTTTTTTTTCAGCTGAAATTTAAAAGGAACATTAAAGCTCAAAACGAACAGAAAATATTTTTTATATGAAGGGGCTGCCCCTCTCCTCAAAACCTTGCTCTTTACGCTATAGTTTTAAGCATTTAAAAAAATTCCTATTTTTTTGGAAACGCCCTTGTGTTTCAGGAGTCGTTCTTAAGAAATTGGAACAAACAGTCAAATTTCAGTGGAAAGAGTAAGGTATTGAGGAGAGGGGCAACTTCTTCATATACGGAATAATTTCCATTCGTTTTGAGTTTTAATGTTGCTCCTTACTTTACGTGGAAAAACTTGTGTATGTTTTATTTATTTTACGATCGTTTTTCAAATAATGATGGTAAGAAAATTCCGCAATAGAAATTTCATCAAACGTAATATACACCCCTCTTTCTCCGGTAAAATCTTCTGTGAAAACTCAGCCTTGCTGATATCCCCCCTCCGTAAAATTTCATGCAGACGATTCAGCCTGCAAAATTCTCCTTAGTATACGTTCATCTAAAAAAGAATTTAGTTTCTAATTGTTTTCCCGATGCCTCTGGAAACCCCCCCTTCAGTCTTTGGTATTTTATGTATTTCAGTCTATGTATTTATGTCAGTCTGGTATCTTTGGTCTTTGGTATTTGAATGTTTTTTTAGAGGAATTTATTTTTATTAAAGACCAATATTCACAAAAAAATCATATCAAACAGACCTACCACGTGAAGATCTATACAGATTCGTGTGTTTCCTTTCTTTAACTGGAATAAATCCAGAGTGACTAGCCAGATTGAGCGCCCTCTAGAGGGAAAAACTAGAGGAAGGTGTTTCAGCACACTTTTTAGAATGAAGATCGGGCTCAGAAGTGCAATGATGGGGAATATATTGTCAAGAAATTACAGTAAAAATTAAGTTCTTATCACAGAAGAAAATTTTCTTTTGTTTTTAATCTACACTGGACAGTGGGTAGGATATTCTTTTACGTGAAAATTCTTCTGACAAAGTAGAAAATTGTTTTGACAAAGGAATAACAAATTTATCAACTTGACAAGAAAATGCTTTATTCATAATTGAATATTAGAAACAAAAAGATAGCTGAGTTTGTATTCCAATTCAATGATGAATTCGTGTTGCGAGTCAAAAGAATAATGCAAGTCAAAATTTTTAGAATGCGATTAACAATCAGAAACATTGATCATAAGCAGCGCGATAGCGCTGCCTAGGCCTACGTAAAGAAGGATGTTGGTGCAATAAATTATTATTGTTATATTTTGGGGTTCTAGACCAGGGCACTTCGTATAGAAGGAAATGTTGTAGAAACATTGAAAAGAGCTCATTCGATTGGAAATTGAAACGGCTAGAACCCTTTTTTATAATCTAAAATGACTGAGGAGCAACCATGCCACCTCTCACGTCCATCAGTTCCCAAACACATACAGTATAAATTTTGAGATAACCATTATGTTCAGCTTAGTTGAAAGGTCCGGAAATTATGTTTTTGAGGCTGACAACACTCTCACAGCCTTTAGGGCAAGGGTTGTAAGTTATACCCTGGGGGCATGTGAGGCTCTTATAGAAAGAATAGCTATGTATATAACTCGGAGGGGGCTGGTTCGATTTGTAATCAGAAGGGATCAGAGCGTAGGTACTCCTCCCCCACACACAGACACTTGTCGAATTTTACCAATATACATCCAATAGAACTTCTGAGATACCCATTTTATTGAAAATTATTTATAAAAACTTTACACAAAGTCAGTTTTTCAAAGAAAAGTAAAGGAACTCCAATAAAGCAAAAATAAAAGTAAATAATGTACCAATTGTAAAACTGCCACAAATTAGCATCGATAAATAAATGAAACCCAAAACGAACAGAAATTACAATAAATTACCGAATCAAACTCAAAACGAGCAAAAATTAACATTACTAGGGCTCAAAACCCCTATGCCTTCCTAAGGCCAGAACATAATTTGCACTTTACTGAAAAAAATCACAAATGAATGTGCATTGTTAGTTTAATATACATATGCTGGTATGCATTCCTGAAAATGTTAATAAAGTTTGATTTATGAAAGTTATAATAGTAAAAACGTTAAAAAAATATTTTCAGTCAAATTTTCATAATTTCAGGACCTTTCAACTAAGTTGAACAAAATGGCTATCTCAAAGTTTTGATCGGATGTGTTTAGGGAAACGGTTGGCATGGGAGCGGGGCTAGTTATCGTCCCATCAGTTTCGAATATTAATAAAGGCACTAACCCTCTCAATTTCCAATCTAATGAGTCCTTTTTTGAGTTTCTACGACAACCCTTTCTATAAAAATCCATTGTAACTGAACCCCCGTGTAACTGAACCCCCTTGTAACTGAACCCCAAGCAACTGAACCCCTGTAACTGAACTCCCGTATAACTGAACTCTCGTGCAACTGAACCCCCGTGCAACTGAACCCCCGTGCAACTGAACCCTCGTGCTACTGAACCCTTATGCAACTGAACCCTCGTGCAACTCAACCCCCGTGCAACTCAACCCTATTTAACTAAACCCCCGTGTAAATGAACCCCCTTGTAAATGAACCCCCGTATAACCGAACCCCCGTGCAACTGAACCCCCGTGCAACTGAACCCTCGTGCAACTGAACCCTCGTGCAAATGAACCCTCGTGCTACTGAACCCTCATGCAACTGAACCCCTTTTAACTGAACCTTCGTACAACTCAACCCCCGTGCAACTCAACCCCATTTAACTAAACCCCCGTGTAACTGAATCCCCATGTAACTGTAAATGTGCGTAACCATGTAACCATGTAACTATGTGCTAATAGAACTCAACTGATGAGCGAAAAGTGATGAAAGAGAGGGGTATTACCGAACTCTTAGCTACCATTCTTGGGAGACATCTGACAGTTTATAAGTCACCATGGAATTCCTATGTTGTTTTAAAGACATTTTTCTGTGAATAGGCAGCGTGGCGGCAGAGTGCACCTGGCGACGATAAATCACATCAGTCCAGTTTTTTGTCAGGAAAAAATTACTCAGTGATAATTTATTGCTCCCGCTAGCATTATGCGCTTCTAGGTCCGGGCCTGGGGACTTAGTGGTAAATCCAGGCCTGAGCGTGCACATATTTCCTTTTAGTGAATTGACTTTCCTTTTGAGCACTCTCTGAAAGTTCAAGTGTCAAACTATTAGTGTCCCTCTTGTGTGCACTACCATACCTAAGACATTTTAAACCTTTCGATGATTGCGAGATTTTGTATGCGTCAACCTCATGGTGATTTATAGTTGCTTATCGACAATAACAAGTTTATTCTACGTTTTCGAGCAGTATCATTGTACATTGGAAGGATAAACATCTACATCTAGTTTAAAACAGTGAAGGTGAAATATTTCAAGAAAGCATGTGTTCATAATAAAATTATCATAGCACTGAATGCCGAGAAAGGGAAATATTTGAATTATGAAACAAGTGCTCATGGAGATCTTATTGGAAATGTATGCTTGCGTTGCGATGACATTAAGGACTTAAATTTCTTTGGACTACCGAGAAAATTCAACGTTATATTGGTGGTGGCTATGCAAGACTGGGGTAATCCTGATGCAAAATTGAAATGATTAACTAATCTAGGTGATCTAAAATCAGAGAATGATACTATGAATTTAAAATCGATGCAAATTGTCTTAAATCAGTGTAAAGAAGATCTAAATAAATCAATCAATGAGCTTATTTCAAAAGAATTTAAAGTAAATCAGTATCTAAACAAAGACTCAAATAGACTGACTGCGATATATCAATCGTCTGATAATATGCTAACTAGTAATCGACAGTAAAGGGTTATTTGTGAAAACATTTATAAAAGTTACAGATCAAGAAATTAATGCTGAAAATAGAAGAACTAGAAACGTTGCAAACCCTAATACTGGTGCAGATGCAGTTGACTTTTCATTATTAATGACGCTTGCTTATAAACCGGCTGCATTCGACCCTTGTTTGAGTAAATTAAGTGAGCGTTATAATAATCTAGAATCCTCTGCTGCAAATATGTTGGAAAAAGATCTAGATAAAAAGTTTCGAAAGAAAACCAAAGAAAGGTTAAAACAAAAATCAAGCCTATGAAGTTTCGAAAATATGTTGGAAAAAGATCCAGATAAAAAGTTTCGAAAGAAAATGAAAAAAAAAGGTTAAAACAATAATCAAGCCTATGAAGTTTTTTAAAAACAGTATTATGAAAAACCTTACCTTACAATTTTATCTATAAAAATAGTTCTCTTATAAATGGAAGAGTATATGTATCAAGTGATTCAAAATGATAGTTTACTTCCATTTTTAATACCATTAGCAGCTGCAATAGGTAAAGCTGCTGTAACAAGTGGCGCAGCTGCATTAGGTACATATTCTGGAAAGAAAATTTTTGATAAAATTATTGATTCTTCAAACGCTAAAGGTGAAGGTTTCATATTACCGGGGACTTTATCGAAAGGTCGAGGTTTAAAGTTACCCGGTACTTACAAAATTGTTGGATCTGGATTGGAAGTGGGTGTTGGAGCTCCCAGAAAACGTAGTAGACCCAAGAAAATACAAGTAAAAGTGGCTAAAGTACCTAAACAGCGTGGAAGACCCAGAAAAGTTGTTGAAGCTCAGATTTCACAATTCAAAGAATACTTGTTTCCAAAAAACAGGAAACGTCGGAAAGAATCTAAAATCACATGATACCGGTGACAAATATTTATATATTGAATGAATTAGGTCATATTCCTTATTTCCGAGGTGTTTTTTCTCAAGATAACCTACAAAATAAAATAAAGAAAAGAGAATGGGGTTCAAATACTTATGACTTCATGAGATTACCTGAGACGTATTGGACTTGTTATTTCAAAGATCAAAAGTACTCATTTTTAGAATTTTCCGATTCTTTTGGAATCGAACCTAGAAATGAAATTGTTAACTACTTAAAGACTTATAAACAAATCGCCTATCATTCCACTCAAGTCCAAAATTTTAACGATGTGAATTGTTGTTTGCTATGTTACCCCTTGCTTCTTTAAGCCTTGGCACAGTTCTGATTGAAATACTTGAAGATACCTAAAAATAGCAAAAAGAAAGGTTGAGTATAAAACTACTTTTTCATTCTATTTATAATTCATTACTATGTATAAATCAGGTAAATTGACTAATGAAGAAATAATTAAACGAGAAAATGAATTACGGAAAACATTGCAATTTTTCTCTGGAAAAATAATTGAAGCAAGTAAAATTAAATGGTTGTAAATATTGCACAAATTATGTTAAGTCTAAAAATGATATTTAAAAATAATTTAAGAGAATTTTAATTTTTTGCAAAACTCCTCTCCCAGGCTGTTATCAATTTTTACTTTATTTTTCAATTTTTGATGTTGGTGATATCACATCGGCCTGGGTTGTGAGGCAAACTCCACAAGGTGTTTTGTTTGGAGAGAAGCTTGCTGCTTCTTATTCCTTAATCTGGGGCCAAATCGTATTGACATCATTAACTGCTACACCAGGTAGCA
The DNA here is from genome assembly GCA_029168905.1 of Artemia sp. Kazakhstan ARC1039. NCBI lineage: Eukaryota > Metazoa > Arthropoda > Branchiopoda > Anostraca > Artemiidae > Artemia > Artemia sp. Kazakhstan ARC1039. The sequence continues at coordinate 7,391 of JAQQPU010019817.1, forward strand.
GTGAGTCATACTACGTTGGATTGCAACTGGGGGATCAGACCAGTCGCGTTACCAACTAGGCCATGCTGTCCTGTAAGGAGAGTTTATACAATCTTTTTGTGCTTCATTTGACATATAGCATCACTAAAAAATTTGCCGGCTAATGTGCTTGAAACCGGAAGCTTCAGGTTCCGGGTCAAGCGCTTTAACAAGTTGCACCTCGGAGACTTGTCTAGACTTATATACTACTGGGATGGTAATAAAAAAAAGTATGGTTTAGGAAATCTATCTAATAAAATCATCACCTAATAAATGGAGAACCTTTTAAGAGAACTTAAAATCGAAAATAAATACAATCAAACAGTTAAAAAAGAAGACTTGGATCTAGGAATTGAATTTGAAATTAAGGCATTGAAATATGTAGAAACTAAATATGGAAATAAACTCGTTATTATTATTGATTTTAAAGGTGAAATGACTTATCTATTGGCACCTAAGCGTTTTGATTCTAAAGTAGTCTACTTTGAAAAGTGATTTAAAAAATTAGATAAAGGTATCATTTTAAAGATTATAAAAAGAGAAGGGAAAGATGATAACGATTATTCAGATATTGATATTGAACTATCCACTAAATATTATATACTATTAAATCATTACATTTTATCAGTAGTATAAGAAAAATGGAATATTTTTAAACTCTTCAAATTCACAAATTCATCAAATTCTTATTTCACATGACCTGTTTTGATCTTAAAGCTCATGATGGGAAATTGTAAAAACGTTGGAAATTTTCATTTAAAATGGTTTGAATTCAATTAGAAATAGGGTGATCTAAGTGGGGCCTAGAACCCATGTTCGCATTGAGAAAAAGTATAAAAATGAGACCAAATTTTATTTTCCACGACCTGTTTTCATTTCAAATCTAGGGATGGAAAATGTTCAAAATATGCAATATTTGATGTTAAAATGAACTTAAAATAATGTAAATTGAAAGGATGAGATAAGTGAGGCAGAATCGGCAATTACTATTCTACTTAGGTATTTTTTAATTAAATATTTGGTACTTATGTTTTATAACCATCCCACTCAAGTTCTTCATATGAGTGAAGTTAGGTTAATCCTAATGAAATTTACCTAATTATGATAAAAATAAAATACTTTATTAAAAAATTATGGAAACTAAAATAAAGAATTATGGAAATGAGACCACCCCTCCTTCGCAAAATAGGCAAATTTTACAAACTTTTCTTGAAAGCGAGCTCTAGCCATAAAAAAGTCGTTTCGGAAAGAATTTTGAGCTATTATAGAAATCTGTTGAAAACTTGTCGATGAAAGGTTTTGCTGTAGAAAATGTCGAGTTTTTGAAAATATTATACTTTCAAACAATAATGTCGTTTCTGGGTTTTTTAAATTGTTGATTTTGTTGAAATGTTGAAAGCCGAGCCAAGAATGGTTTTTTTTTATCTTTGCCGCTGTTGAAAACCTCTTTATTGTATTTGAATTTTTAAACATAACAATGAGTTCGTTTCTTTTATAGAAAAGTCCTGAATATACCCACGGTGACACACGGAACAATTGGGAGATAACTGCAGCGGAGGAGCTCTACCTCAGTGAACTCTCAAAGGAGACGGATGACTTAGGTCAAATTTGTTGTACTGAAGATTAAAATTTGTCATAGACATCGGACGATCTAGTCAGGATTTGCCCTGGCAGGCAGTGCTTTGAAGATGACGAACCCATACTCGATATACCCTCGAAGAGAATTAATGAAATCACAGATGGTGAAGGTGACAGTGTTTGTATACTTACGCCAGCTCAGCAGGCGATCGAGGCTATTACCAAAACCCATTTGTGCGTATAATTTGTTTAGAATGTAGTACATTTTATGGTAGAACTAAATATTTTTAACTTTCTTAGCCATTGCAATATAACCAGACCTCTAAATTATGCATATGCATTCAAAATATTTACCAATGTGCTTTGGTAGGTCCCTCAACAACTGGGGGGGGGGAATATCATGGAATCAGTAACCTACAAAAATACCTATAATATTTATAACTACTACTTTGCTCGTACTAATTTTTTCCCTCAGCTAGTCCACACGCCACCGAAGGATTCTTCTAGCTAAAAAAGTAATTTATTAGCTAGTGAAAAAAGTAATCTAATAAGTTAGGTAGTAATTTGTTAGAAAGTGAACTTTAATATCATTGGTTTATGTATGTGACGAATTTCTGCAAGTCTATAAAGAATACAATTTCTGTAGAGATAAAGAAACCCTCCTTTTTAAAACCTGATTGGCTATTGGCTCTCAAGTGTAAAATTTCAAGCCAATAAAAAGAACGAAAATCTAATTGGCTCTCCTTTCAAAATTTTGAGCTAGAATTTTTTGGCCAACATTCTTATAATTTTTTCTGTCTCTCCGTCGTAAAGTTTTGAAATAATTATTTTCAAGTTGTTTCAGCCCAGTATGTCACACAGGGTGAGCTTCATTAAAGTAGAGATTTAGCTAAATCAAAATCTTGACTAAAGCAGAGCTTAATCAGAGATATTTAATTAAACAGTTATTTAATTCTAGATTTTTTACCTTGAATCGCGTGTCTATTAAGTTAAAAAAAAAAAATTCCAGTAGAATAAAAATATTGACGACGAAAATCACTCTGTTTTTCTATCACAATAGTAAAAAAAGTAAAACAATAAGGAATTTTAAGACAAAGAAACTTGCTGAAATCTCAAATGAATATTGAGTAATGATCAGGATTATTGTATTAATGATCAGGAAAAATACTTGTCTTATATAAAAATAAGTACTTATATAATATCCAACAGAGTAACACCACTCATATCCAGTAGTAAAATATGTCTTCTATGAACAAAAATATATTTTCACAATGTTGATACTCTGAACTATTCTTCTTTACTGCGGTAAGAGAATCAGCAAACTCTTGCGTAAAGTATGCAATGGAAAACCCTTTGTTGTTGGGTTACAAAGGCCTCCTTTGACCAAAACATGTCTTGCTTATGCCACGTAACGGGAAATATCCAATGTTAATATCACTGAGCCTTTTCGGAATCAAAACAAGTCTTGCGTAAGCCCTCGCACAGCAAGTGTTGTTGACACAGAAAACCCGTTGTCGTCGGATTAAAAAGACTCCTGGAACCAAAACAAGTGTCGTCAACACACAAAACTACGTCATCCTCATTTAAGTTTACGTATGTAAACAATAGACTAATATTTTGAGGGAGTACTAATATCCATTTTTTTACATGCTGGGATTTATGGCTTGGGTTATTTACTGGATTTATGGCTTGGGAAGTGCCCATTAAGGATGGCTTGCTAGTATTTGTTGAGTTCTACGTTATTTTTATATAATTTTACATATGTAAACAATAACATCTCCTATACTAATGACATGACAGCCACCTCCGTGAAATATGTAAACAATAATCCTCTTGGTCAATGCCTTGAAGAAGCTTTGCCAAAAATCCAGTAGCTTAAAAAAAGTGCTAGTTCCAGGAATCGAAGGGATAGGGCTGTAATAGGAGTATTGCTCCCCTCACTACTAATAATTTCTGGTTGTTATAAGTTTTAATGTTGCTCCTTAAGTTCAGTTGAAAAAGCTTGTTTTTTTTTTAACTAAATACATTTTGTACTTGACCAGGTAGACTCTAATAAAGATATAACATATGGAAGTTTGATAGTATCAACATTAAGCGCATAAAACTAGCCAATACTTGTCTTATATAATAATAAGTACTTATATAATACTTGTCATTACAATAATAACTGTTGCCTTAAACTTACAAGGCATGTAGACAGGACCAATTGAGGCCCTCTTCTATCAGCATATAAAAACACAGAAAGTATTTAAAAAATGATTGGTTTCATCAATTTGAGCACATGAATTTTTGAAAATGTTAAATTTTTCTCTTTTCGGCTTGAAACTTACAGGACATGAGAAAGGGGCGAAGGGAGATAAATGAGAATGGAACATATTTCGAAAGATTTAGTCCGTATTGATTCTTGACGCCAGAAGTAAGCCAACGTTTTTTTAGGCAAATTTTCTTGTAATTTACTGGGCGACAGTAATAGGCACAATATGCCTTTAAAAATGTTTTAAAAAAAATTTAGTTGCTCTGTATTGATTTGTCAAACCCCTAAACTGGAAAAACATTATTTTTCTTCGGTCAACGTCATTAACATTGATCTACCAGATAAAAAGATTGGGCCAAGACCACCTTGACGAAGATAAATTTTTTTTTAAATAATTTTTTTTTCAGCTGAAATTTAAAAGGAACATTAAAGCTCAAAACGAACAGAAAATATTTTTTATATGAAGGGGCTGCCCCTCTCCTCAAAACCTTGCTCTTTACGCTATAGTTTTAAGCATTTAAAAAAATTCCTATTTTTTTGGAAACGCCCTTGTGTTTCAGGAGTCGTTCTTAAGAAATTGGAACAAACAGTCAAATTTCAGTGGAAAGAGTAAGGTATTGAGGAGAGGGGCAACTTCTTCATATACGGAATAATTTCCATTCGTTTTGAGTTTTAATGTTGCTCCTTACTTTACGTGGAAAAACTTGTGTATGTTTTATTTATTTTACGATCGTTTTTCAAATAATGATGGTAAGAAAATTCCGCAATAGAAATTTCATCAAACGTAATATACACCCCTCTTTCTCCGGTAAAATCTTCTGTGAAAACTCAGCCTTGCTGATATCCCCCCTCCGTAAAATTTCATGCAGACGATTCAGCCTGCAAAATTCTCCTTAGTATACGTTCATCTAAAAAAGAATTTAGTTTCTAATTGTTTTCCCGATGCCTCTGGAAACCCCCCCTTCAGTCTTTGGTATTTTATGTATTTCAGTCTATGTATTTATGTCAGTCTGGTATCTTTGGTCTTTGGTATTTGAATGTTTTTTTAGAGGAATTTATTTTTATTAAAGACCAATATTCACAAAAAAATCATATCAAACAGACCTACCACGTGAAGATCTATACAGATTCGTGTGTTTCCTTTCTTTAACTGGAATAAATCCAGAGTGACTAGCCAGATTGAGCGCCCTCTAGAGGGAAAAACTAGAGGAAGGTGTTTCAGCACACTTTTTAGAATGAAGATCGGGCTCAGAAGTGCAATGATGGGGAATATATTGTCAAGAAATTACAGTAAAAATTAAGTTCTTATCACAGAAGAAAATTTTCTTTTGTTTTTAATCTACACTGGACAGTGGGTAGGATATTCTTTTACGTGAAAATTCTTCTGACAAAGTAGAAAATTGTTTTGACAAAGGAATAACAAATTTATCAACTTGACAAGAAAATGCTTTATTCATAATTGAATATTAGAAACAAAAAGATAGCTGAGTTTGTATTCCAATTCAATGATGAATTCGTGTTGCGAGTCAAAAGAATAATGCAAGTCAAAATTTTTAGAATGCGATTAACAATCAGAAACATTGATCATAAGCAGCGCGATAGCGCTGCCTAGGCCTACGTAAAGAAGGATGTTGGTGCAATAAATTATTATTGTTATATTTTGGGGTTCTAGACCAGGGCACTTCGTATAGAAGGAAATGTTGTAGAAACATTGAAAAGAGCTCATTCGATTGGAAATTGAAACGGCTAGAACCCTTTTTTATAATCTAAAATGACTGAGGAGCAACCATGCCACCTCTCACGTCCATCAGTTCCCAAACACATACAGTATAAATTTTGAGATAACCATTATGTTCAGCTTAGTTGAAAGGTCCGGAAATTATGTTTTTGAGGCTGACAACACTCTCACAGCCTTTAGGGCAAGGGTTGTAAGTTATACCCTGGGGGCATGTGAGGCTCTTATAGAAAGAATAGCTATGTATATAACTCGGAGGGGGCTGGTTCGATTTGTAATCAGAAGGGATCAGAGCGTAGGTACTCCTCCCCCACACACAGACACTTGTCGAATTTTACCAATATACATCCAATAGAACTTCTGAGATACCCATTTTATTGAAAATTATTTATAAAAACTTTACACAAAGTCAGTTTTTCAAAGAAAAGTAAAGGAACTCCAATAAAGCAAAAATAAAAGTAAATAATGTACCAATTGTAAAACTGCCACAAATTAGCATCGATAAATAAATGAAACCCAAAACGAACAGAAATTACAATAAATTACCGAATCAAACTCAAAACGAGCAAAAATTAACATTACTAGGGCTCAAAACCCCTATGCCTTCCTAAGGCCAGAACATAATTTGCACTTTACTGAAAAAAATCACAAATGAATGTGCATTGTTAGTTTAATATACATATGCTGGTATGCATTCCTGAAAATGTTAATAAAGTTTGATTTATGAAAGTTATAATAGTAAAAACGTTAAAAAAATATTTTCAGTCAAATTTTCATAATTTCAGGACCTTTCAACTAAGTTGAACAAAATGGCTATCTCAAAGTTTTGATCGGATGTGTTTAGGGAAACGGTTGGCATGGGAGCGGGGCTAGTTATCGTCCCATCAGTTTCGAATATTAATAAAGGCACTAACCCTCTCAATTTCCAATCTAATGAGTCCTTTTTTGAGTTTCTACGACAACCCTTTCTATAAAAATCCATTGTAACTGAACCCCCGTGTAACTGAACCCCCTTGTAACTGAACCCCAAGCAACTGAACCCCTGTAACTGAACTCCCGTATAACTGAACTCTCGTGCAACTGAACCCCCGTGCAACTGAACCCCCGTGCAACTGAACCCTCGTGCTACTGAACCCTTATGCAACTGAACCCTCGTGCAACTCAACCCCCGTGCAACTCAACCCTATTTAACTAAACCCCCGTGTAAATGAACCCCCTTGTAAATGAACCCCCGTATAACCGAACCCCCGTGCAACTGAACCCCCGTGCAACTGAACCCTCGTGCAACTGAACCCTCGTGCAAATGAACCCTCGTGCTACTGAACCCTCATGCAACTGAACCCCTTTTAACTGAACCTTCGTACAACTCAACCCCCGTGCAACTCAACCCCATTTAACTAAACCCCCGTGTAACTGAATCCCCATGTAACTGTAAATGTGCGTAACCATGTAACCATGTAACTATGTGCTAATAGAACTCAACTGATGAGCGAAAAGTGATGAAAGAGAGGGGTATTACCGAACTCTTAGCTACCATTCTTGGGAGACATCTGACAGTTTATAAGTCACCATGGAATTCCTATGTTGTTTTAAAGACATTTTTCTGTGAATAGGCAGCGTGGCGGCAGAGTGCACCTGGCGACGATAAATCACATCAGTCCAGTTTTTTGTCAGGAAAAAATTACTCAGTGATAATTTATTGCTCCCGCTAGCATTATGCGCTTCTAGGTCCGGGCCTGGGGACTTAGTGGTAAATCCAGGCCTGAGCGTGCACATATTTCCTTTTAGTGAATTGACTTTCCTTTTGAGCACTCTCTGAAAGTTCAAGTGTCAAACTATTAGTGTCCCTCTTGTGTGCACTACCATACCTAAGACATTTTAAACCTTTCGATGATTGCGAGATTTTGTATGCGTCAACCTCATGGTGATTTATAGTTGCTTATCGACAATAACAAGTTTATTCTACGTTTTCGAGCAGTATCATTGTACATTGGAAGGATAAACATCTACATCTAGTTTAAAACAGTGAAGGTGAAATATTTCAAGAAAGCATGTGTTCATAATAAAATTATCATAGCACTGAATGCCGAGAAAGGGAAATATTTGAATTATGAAACAAGTGCTCATGGAGATCTTATTGGAAATGTATGCTTGCGTTGCGATGACATTAAGGACTTAAATTTCTTTGGACTACCGAGAAAATTCAACGTTATATTGGTGGTGGCTATGCAAGACTGGGGTAATCCTGATGCAAAATTGAAATGATTAACTAATCTAGGTGATCTAAAATCAGAGAATGATACTATGAATTTAAAATCGATGCAAATTGTCTTAAATCAGTGTAAAGAAGATCTAAATAAATCAATCAATGAGCTTATTTCAAAAGAATTTAAAGTAAATCAGTATCTAAACAAAGACTCAAATAGACTGACTGCGATATATCAATCGTCTGATAATATGCTAACTAGTAATCGACAGTAAAGGGTTATTTGTGAAAACATTTATAAAAGTTACAGATCAAGAAATTAATGCTGAAAATAGAAGAACTAGAAACGTTGCAAACCCTAATACTGGTGCAGATGCAGTTGACTTTTCATTATTAATGACGCTTGCTTATAAACCGGCTGCATTCGACCCTTGTTTGAGTAAATTAAGTGAGCGTTATAATAATCTAGAATCCTCTGCTGCAAATATGTTGGAAAAAGATCTAGATAAAAAGTTTCGAAAGAAAACCAAAGAAAGGTTAAAACAAAAATCAAGCCTATGAAGTTTCGAAAATATGTTGGAAAAAGATCCAGATAAAAAGTTTCGAAAGAAAATGAAAAAAAAAGGTTAAAACAATAATCAAGCCTATGAAGTTTTTTAAAAACAGTATTATGAAAAACCTTACCTTACAATTTTATCTATAAAAATAGTTCTCTTATAAATGGAAGAGTATATGTATCAAGTGATTCAAAATGATAGTTTACTTCCATTTTTAATACCATTAGCAGCTGCAATAGGTAAAGCTGCTGTAACAAGTGGCGCAGCTGCATTAGGTACATATTCTGGAAAGAAAATTTTTGATAAAATTA
>JAQQPU010019818.1:0-16047 GCA_029168905.1 Artemia sp. Kazakhstan ARC1039
AACAAACTGATCAGTGAGCAAATTGATACATACAGCGTTGATATACCAAAAAATAACGAATGTGATGAGAGTAAAAAAATTTTGAATTCAGATCGCAAAACAAAGCAATGTGAGCGAAAATCGAGTGCAACGCAAACTGATATGCCCGCTACATTAAAAACACGTCCAAGGATTGCTGCTGCAATTAGAAAGGTATTGACAGAGGAAGAAATACCTGAAAAGCCACAAAGACCACCCCCTCTTCCTCCCATTGAAGATCCTGTGAAATCCAAACATGAACAGCTGCGTACTTATCAATCGCAAAGCTCATCTGGATATAGCTCACCCCAAGACAGCTACGAGAGAGTAACTGTTGAGCCTGGAGAGAAGACAGTTTGTCACGTACAGGACGGTAAAAATGTTACCGTAATTAGAATTGAGTCAATAAGGGATGCACACAGAAACTCAACTAGCCTGAAGATTGGGAGTCCTTCCAAGAAGAAGATGGAAAAGCCTATTAGAAGAAGTTTGAAGGTGTATCAGAAAGAGGATGTTGACCAGGTTGAGCCAACAGTAGCTCAAGAGCCAGACAAACGGTCAAAGTCACGGCTGTCTATGACAATAGATGGAGATCCTTCTTTAAATAATAAAGCAAGGCCGGTTGGTCGTTCTGTTTCTTTTGGTAGCGAATCAAGGACCGAATGGATGCCACTTTCTGCCAGCCTTTTAAGAGATGTACAGTCAACTAGCATAAACAAACAAAAGACACCTCGTCAAGCAATTAGAAAAAGTAATATCAAGCGATCCTCTTCATCCATAACCCTTGGAAACCCATACGACTCCGGAATTCCACCGTATTTTCCCTATCCCAACTTGAATTTATTTCGACTTCAAAGTGTGTCAACCCAACCGAGACGAGAAGTATGGGGTGCTAGGGAAAATAGAAAACAAAGAGAAGAATATGAAAGATTTAAACATGGCAATTATGTGATAAGTGACAATGAAGAAATAACAAATGAAAATATGACAGAGCTAGAAACAATAGGTGAAACAAGCTTAGAAGGATCTGAAGAATCACATAATGAACTTAATCAGGATCATGAAAATAAAGAATGTGAAACAAGTGAGAATACAGAAAGAATCCTAAGCCAAAATGCAGATTACATTAAAAGCCAAAACATATATCCTAATTCAAGACAAAATTTGGGTGACAGTAGATATTTAAAGGGTGTTGGAATGAATATAAATACCCTTTTTGATGATGGAAACTTGCCGTATTTGCCGCATTTAGGCTCAGTGGCGACTGAAGCAATGAACCCTAATGAAGCTTTTGCTTATTTTGCTGAATTGGAGCTAATGGCTAGACATTTAAGAAATCAGCTTCTATGTCAGGTAGGTAATGATGGGCGAATAAAAAAAATGAATACTGAGAAATTGGGTTTGATTATCACAGGCAATGGTTTCTATAGAATTAAGGCTTAGTTGTTCTGAGACACAGAGATTTCTCTTTCCGAATTCAAGTTTATCTTCCAAAAAATTTACTATAGTCAACTGAATCATCGAATGTGAAGTAAAAATCACAGAGTTTAAGACAAAGTTAGGCAAGATTAGTAATCTTAATCTAAATAACCGAGGAACAGTACGAGTTAACTTTACTGCTTAGATCAGGCGTTTAAGAGTTTGTTTCGGAGCAGGACTGCATTTCAGGAAGAAAAAACGACCAAAGTAATCAAAATAAAAAATGAGAATTATTTAAAAATGATTGTAAATCCCACGATACTTGTAAAATATGCGTTATTTCAGAGAAGGGGAAAACTTCGCTCCGAATTTCACTCATATGTCCATGCCTAGTTTCGATGTTCTGTGTGTTTTCCCTTTTTGTTGGCAACCAGCATTAATAAAAACAGAAAATAAAGTCACAAGTCAAGTATGCCCGGTTTTGATGTTCCACTTTTCATTCTGACTGTCCTGAATTGTTAAACAAAAGCTTCACCTGAAGAAAATTCGAATATTGTTTCATCGACACTTTTACGCTAAGAAAAAATTCTTTTCATCAATTTTGAAAGAAATCTTTTGTTGGTTATCTTGTATAATTCATTATGCTTTACATATATTGTCATTACATCTTGACCTTTCATTTTGAATGTCACAGCATGTCTCTTATAGTACGTTCAAGCATCAAGCCTCCCTAATCTGACTTATTCGCTCAAAACCAGCTTCCCTGGATGTAATGTATAAAAGATAACGATAAATAATAATGCAGCAACTTGTTGACTGAAATGCCAGGGAGACATAGGCGGAAAAAAAATATTAATCACGTGTATTTCACTGTAAACATAGCTTATTTACAAATCCCTTAAGGTGTGCTAAATTTTACATCTGCTGTCCCTTCTTGTTCTCTGTATATAATTTTGGTACTGTTCTAAAATCCAGGACACATGCGAGAAGTGAAGTTTGGTTAATGCTAATGAAATAAACAAATAGGATGAAAATATAGTAGCTTATGAACAAATTTGGGCTATCTATTGGCACATAGAGGGGGGGGCGGTAAAGCATAACATATATCAAATACGGAACCTAACCTAGGTACCTTTTTCCTCCTTAAACCCCCAAAACTAAAGTTTAAATATAGTTTCCGATGTGAGAAACCCTTGTTTATGCTGCGTCAGACATCCAAATACCGGGTTATAGCTATCTGATTTTTGCTTTTCTCGATGGATGTGTCCTGGATTTTAGAACAGTGCCATAATTTCATATATTCTTATCGTTTGTGATAACACTGCGTTTTTACTACTTAAATCCTATAAAAAAAAATCCGACAAAGAAGTTTTCCAAAGAAAAGTAATTTTAAGATTAACAGAAATAAAGTCCCACTACAGATCGAACTTACAGCGAGCAGAAATTGTTATCAAAAGAATAAATTAAACCCAAAACAAACAAAAATTAGAATTGATAATCCCACGAAACATATAGATAATAGATACTGATGCATAAATAAATCCTAAAACGAGTAAAAAGCAAATCGAATGCTCTAGTAAAGCTTAAAACAAAATAAATTAATACAAACATGAGTTCGGCTACTGACCCCCTAACCGTAAACCTTCTAAAGCATATTGCGTCATTTGCGTTTTATTGAAAACTAAATGTATTTTTAACAGCGTGCTTTAATTTTCAGAATATCAATGAAAACGAAAAATAAATCACCATAATAATCAAGATGACTGGTAAGAACTAGTGAGAATAAACTGAATGCTTTGTATATAATGATATTAATTCCAGGCAGAGCTATTTAAGGAGGAGGGGGGCGATCGTTGCAGCTGCCCCGGGTACCATAGCTGAGGGTGCCCCACAGCAGGGGGTTACCGACTCTGATCAAATTGTTCTCTTTGATTTGATTTTTTTTACTTATGTTTGAGTCGGGGGAGGGGGTGGGATGTAACTTATTTTGCCCTGGAAACCTTCAACACTAGGAACGCCTTTGATTCCATGGAATATCAGCAATCTAAGTTTGAAGATTGTATTTAACACTAATTATTTTTCAATATTATAAGCGTAATAAAATGCTTAAAGTATATTTGTTTTCAGTAAAGCGTAAATGGCGAATAGGCCTTAAACAATTGAAGGTTTGGGGTCATAGTCGCAAGTAGTCGAAGTTTCAGTTACCAAGTGTCACAGTCAAAAGTAGTCACTGTCACCAGCGCTCGCAGTCATAGTCAAAAGCAGTCGTAGTCGTAAGAAATCAAAGTCGCAAGTATTCACAGAAACAAGTAGTCAGAGTCGCAAGTAGTCGAGTTGCACTTACAAGTAGTCACAATCGTAGTCATAATTAGTCGCAAGTAGTTGCAGTCACAGTAAGAAGTAGTCTTAGTCACAGTAGCAAACAGTAACGGTCACAGTCGCAAGTAGTATTTGTCGTAGTCACAGTCCCAAGTAGTCACAGCTGCAGGAGCAGCCGCAGTAGTAGTAGTTGTAGTATCCCTGACAGTTTAAAGTTAATAATCTTAGCTGTCACTAAGCCATTGTAGATAAGCCTTTTTGATAACCTGGATGGACATAGTGTCGTTTGATTTAGTTCAACATCCCAATGTTTCAACTTAATACTCTTAACCTTTTCGGATCCACCCTGGATCAAACATTCCCCCCCCTCTTTCCCAATCATAATTCTAAATGGAAAAAATGGGTAAATTGTATAATTTACAATCTTTGCCATGAGGGCTCTGACATCCATGAGGGTCTTGACTTCCCCGGAGGAATAGGTTTTGGACCTTTTGACGATTTTGAACTATATGGTCATCTCGTTTGATCAGTGTTGAGATAGGGTGGGGATCTAAACAGGGCTTAGGGTGGGAAGGCAGCTGACTGGCCTCTGATCTCGTTTGACTTTTAGAAAGGGCACTAGAACTTCACAGCTCCAAGCGAACGAGCTTCCTTCGTAGTTTCTACGACCACTTCTCCAATGTGAAGTGGCTCTAAGGGAAAGAATAATACATTGAAGCCTTATTGCTCTTTACTATATTCAATACTAGAGCGATTGCCTCCGATATGAAGTCACCTATCTTCACTTATTCTGTATTTTCGGGTTGACAGGTGTAACTTATCCGACAACTAATCCAAACCGCTTCAAATTATAAATCTTCTAACTTTTGACGTCATTTACGTCTCATAAAACGACAAAGATGAGTAATTGAAAATAGCCGATAAGTAATGTTGGGATGCTCGAGCACGTTATTGCTTAATCAATAGCAATAATCATACCTTCTTTTCCTCATTTGTAGGGGGGCTGCGGAGAATTCCTTACATTTTTTAAATGGAGATACAAAAAAGGTTGCTTTCAAAATCTAGTAGTTCAATTTTTTTCCGATTTTTGAAATTATTATTTTCAAGCAATTACAGATAATGCATTTGCAGTCCTGAAATCCATGATATATATGAATTAATTTGGACTATATCGTACAGGTATAGTATTTTATTACCATAACTGATTGTTAAATGACGTGGAAAGTAACAACAATCATCTGTGTTATGAGTTATATTTTTAGGATTGTCATATATATTTTTACAGGATACCTTATTATGCTTGAAATTTTTCTATCCAGACCGTGACTAATTTCATATTTTGGGTAACCTTATTTTTGTTAGTTTTATCAAACAAAACTGATCTGTAGATTGGCTTATTGCAAAGCTCAACCCTTGAACATCTTTATTCAATAGGAGAGGAAGCTTGCAACTGAAGTAGGTCAAAAGAGTTGTGTAAGCGTGACAAAGATTCCAGATGAAACAAAACGATACAAGTTTAAACGATTAAATGAAACGATGCATTGCTTGGAGGAGCAGAGAAGAGCAGCTAAGAAAAGCCTTTTCCATCGCTGCTAACCTGTTCCCATATATTTGAAATTTAACTTTGGATGCAGAATTTTTTTTTTCTTTTTAAAACTTAGGGAAAATTTTTTCAGATCTTATGGTCTTTTTTTCTCGGATCTCTGAAATTGACTGGAATTTGGGTTTATACATAAGTCTAAACATGACTGACAATAATTGGGGTGGAGTTATTCACAGGGAAAAAAGTGTTTAGACATAAAGTGTTCTTATGTTCAGCATTCAGCTGCTTATATTTTTTTTCTCTTTACTAACAGCAAGCACAGATGGCTGAACTATCAGCATATGAAGAACAAAATGCATTCCCACATCCAAAAAATCACAAAGCGGAAGAAAGAGAAGAGTCACCATATTAGAGGAAAACTGACAGTCAATTAAAAACAACACACAATCTTAATTGTTAATTTTGTTATATAATATTATTAAATTATATCAACCGTCACACTTTCTAGTATAATAGTTATATATGTTTTCAAAAGTGAAAAACTCAGAAATACAACTTTTTGAGGTTGACTGGTGTACTTTTTTTAGACGATCGTAAGATTTTGTCAACTCGGAAACTATTTTGATTTTGCTTCATTTACGGCATTTATGGCAATAAGTGCTGACTGCGAGTTAATGTAGCCGGACCCGCAAATTACTGCCAATTCTTATTGTGAAGTTTTACAACTCTAATGGAGAACTATTCAATACTCTCCGCTACGCAAACTGGATAAGATACGATTTTTTACCGAAAAACGGTTATCACAAGCCCAAGTGGGCCAAATTTGTACTTTAGCGTCAATGAAACAAAGAAAACTGAAAACAAACAACAAAAATAAAAATTCATAAAAGGTTCAAAGTCAAATAAGTAAAATGTGAAAAAACAATTAAAACTCAAAAATTAAAAGGTCAAGGCCGAATCAGTAAAATGTCAAAACGAAGAAAAACTCGTAAAATTAAAAAGTGTACAAAACAATCAAAACAAAAACAATTCAGTTATGCGACCAAAAAATAGAAAGCTTGGAACTTCCAAAATGAACACCAAAAATATAGTTAAAAAGGAAGATAGGAGGGGGGGGGGGGGGGGAGGGGGGGGGGGGTAGGAGATTCACTGATTGAATATGTAAACTATCTAAGGGATGAAAGTTTTTCTATATCTTTCAGTTTTTCTATATCTTCCAGTGGAAACTTTTATTGAAGCAGAACGCGGGAAGCGGGGTTGAAGGGGTAAATATTGAATATGTCTTTAGCAAATAGAATATGTCTTTACCAAACATGGGCGCCCATAAAGAGTGGCAAGGGGGCGCCACACCCTTGGCTGAATGACGGTGTCATATATTTGTATTAATTTAAAAAAATTTCCACAGAATAAGTTTTCAAAGAAAAGTAAAGATCTCTATTAAACCAAAAATGGGCAGAAATAAAGTCAAATAATCTTCCAAGCGTAAAACTACCACAAATCACTATCAACAATTAAATGAAACTCAAAACGAACAGAAATTATAATAAATAGCCGAGTCAAACTCAAAACGAGTAAGAATTAACATCACTAGGGCTCACAACCCCCATGCCTTCTCAAGACCAGAACATAACTTAGGCTTTACTGGAAATAAAAATATAAATGTCCGTTGATTGTCAGTTTAATTTACCTATGCTGATATTTTTTCCTAAATTAAAAAACTCGGACACTAATCTGATTCTACTTCATTTATGGCTTTGGCTTAATCAGCGGTGTCATGTATGGGAAAGGAACACACCATAGCAACGAGCGTTTCCCATTTCCAACGTCTCTGGCCCCTCAATGATAGAAACAGTCAGTATAATTGTATTAACACTGTAGTAAAGATTGTTTTTTTGGGGGGGAGGGTACAATAAAAAACTTTAAAACACATCTAAAAATTCTTTATGTGCATTTTGTTACTTCTTCGGAATTCAGAAAAAAATTTGGGGGGGGGGGGCGGGCAAGCCTAGTAACTCATCCCTGGATACTGAATTTAATTGTAATACAAAGTGCCAAAACATAACCTAATTAGCGTTAAGCTCAGATAAATAGTGAGCATGAAATGAAGGTGGCTAAAAAAAAAAAAAAAATAAAAAATAAAATAAAAAAAAAAAATAAAAATACTGATATGTCATCAACCAAACGATGAATCTCAGGTGGCAAATGTGACAATTCAATTCTGCCAATAGGAAACCATATAAATTGACGTTTATTTATGATGGAAAAATGGAAAGTAGCCACATAGAAGATCCGATCAATTGCCCCTATTCCCTCAAATGTTTTTTGATATTAACGCCTCTGTCCCAATTTGGTTGTGACGCCTCTATGCTCATTTTGGTCGTGAACAGTAAAATCTCAAAGCCCACTGAGAAGGTTTTGGGGGCTGAAACCTGTTTCTTCACAGGATTCACAGATAACCAAATAATACCCTAACACGTGTTAGTTTTAATAGTCTACTTGCTGTCAAACACAAATAAACGGCAAAAACTACACAGGAAGATTGCTACTTTATTTGTATATTTACGTCCAAGTTATTATTTAAATTGATCTCGCTTTTATTAGTAAATTTTTATAGAAGAAAGTAGAAATTTCATAAAAACAAGTGAATATTTATTTATGCCAGGACTAAAATTAAGTCATAGCCCTTCCTGCCCCACCAAGAGCAAGTTTGTGGGATATACCCCTGAATTTTGTGATCTGACGACCCCCTCTGATATATTTCCTAATGACAAAAATAAATAAAGTACTTTCTTCTCCAAAATGATCAAATATCAACACAATATAGAAGTTCAAAATCAAAATAGAGTAAGTAGAAGTTTCCTAAATGGTATTTAATTTCCTAAAATTGATGTTCAAGGATTCCCAGCTCATTTTTATATAAATGTTAGACCAATATTGCAATAGCAAAATGTAAAATAAAATAGGTTAAATATTTTCACAAATATGTGCATGTTCTATTGGTTATATTGGCTAAGTAAGCCTAACACACTGATTAATGTGAGATCTATAAGAATATGAACTTGCTTTGGGTCAGTGAAAAATTTGCAACAGACAGGTCATGGGCTTTTTTACACGTTTAAGCCAAGCTGTCAAAATCAGAGTTAAGTGAAAAAATTCATTCGTACCGACTTAAGTGCTCATACTGGGCATTCGGCAAAAAAATGGTGGGAAACTGAGCATGTGAGCTTTACGGTATAGGCTTTAGTTTTACCACCCTGGCCCTTAAAAACATCCTAAAAACATTCGTCTTACTCGCTCTGGAATACGGTTGTCAAGTCTGGCATCCGTGCTTAACAAAAGAACAGGACAAGCAAAATAGAGAAGATGCAGAAACGGGCTTGCCGCATCATCCTCGGCCACGCCTACAGTTCAAACAAGGAGAGTCTCCAAACCAAAGGCTCGGTCTCAAAACTCTTTTCCGACGCAGACACGAAGCAGTCATGAGGTTCGTCCGCCCATGCCTTCTTTCACAACGGCATAGAAACATCTTACCGAATTTCTTAGAGCCAAGATTTTACGATCCTGCGACAAGGAGCAAAGCTATCCAGCAACGAATTCAAGTCAGCGCTACTTATCTTCATTTGTACCATATTTTGTCGAATCTTTTAAAAATTGTACATAGTTAATTGTTTTTAGTGCAATGCCACTGCTATTTTGGTAATATTGCGACGTAGTAAATAAATTGATTGATTAATTTGTCGGTAATTGAAAAAAAAACTTTACCTTCCCTTGGAATACATTTATTCAGTCATATGGAGACAGCATTAGGTTTCGAATTTTAGAGCACTACGTCTGCGCTAGTACGGGAAGAAGCCGAAGGATTCCCCGAACCTTGGGGATTTGTAAATAATGAACTAAACTTAGGGCTGAAGGTAAAATCTGTTTCACACAAACTAGTGTTATATGAGCGCATTTGTGTGTGTAGCCTGCCTTTTTCTCCAAAAAATGAAACCCAACAAGTTCACTAGGAAGGATGCCTAATGGTTCTCTAAGATCCATGAATAGCCTAGCTTTGGTTGAAGGGCCTCACTGAAATGCTAGTCTATCGTCCTTAGGGTTGGTATATACAAGATTCAATAACTGACATAGTGACAAAATAAGTCCATATACATCCCTAGTAATGTGTTTGTTTGTTGCATCAATAGGCTACAGTTAGCCTGTACCTTTTATATCCTAGGCTATATAAACCAGTTATCTTCTCAGTTTGCAACTTATTTATAGAATAGAATATGATTTACTGGCCAAAATAGCACAAAAGCTAGTATAAGCAGATCAAAACAATTAAATGATAAAACCAAATTTAAATCAATTAGCCAATTAAAATAGGCTAGGAAACAATTAGGGTACAAAAGAGTTTTTGTATCTCATGGTAAAAATTTGGGGACACAATTCAAGTTGAATATTTGGAGCTCTACAAGCATTGAATCTTGTATTTGAAAGGATTGGGGGATTTTTTTTAAAGGGGGGAGAGGAAAAAACATCAATGATAGACAGAACTAAGGCACTTGTTACCAAAGTTCATGGCAAAGATGCAATGTTGTGATTCCAATGTAGTAGTGTAAGTCCAAGTCTAGTCAAATCTTTGTTATAGGCTAGCCTATTTAGTATAGGACATTTCTGGTATAATTTTTATTGCTCTTTTTTGAATACTTTCAATTTTTGAATATTGGTCTTTGGCCAACTTGGGATGCCAGACAGGGCAAGCATATTCAAGACAGTTTCATATAATAATAATAAATTATTTTTAGGTTTGGATTGATATAGAGAATCATTTGAAAAGAGAGAAAGATCTACCTTAAATTGCAGCTTAGAGCAAAGTTAAGGATTTTCATCCTTGTAATGCTCTGTTATGACTTCTATGGGTTGTCTGCTAAGTTTGGGTTGAGGACTCAACAGCTTCCCAGTTGTACAGGAACTCTTGCTATAGCTGTTCTTTGTCTAGATTTTTCTTGAATGCACCTGTTGAATCAGCAGCCACTGTATCTTCAGAGAGTAGATTCCACAAGTTTGTTTCTTGTTGTCTGAAAAAATGGCTTCTTTCTCAGACTAAGGAGCACTTCTTGAAGATCTTTTTGGAATGACCTGTATTCACAGAATGTTCTGGCTAGGGGGGGATAAGGAAACAAGGGAGAACATTTTTGGAAATAATTTTGTGGGTCATTATCATGTCACCATGTTTCCTCTGGTATGCAAGAGTAGGAAGCTTCAAGTAACATAAACACTCTTTGTATGGCACTTGTTCAAGGTCTTTTATAATTTTGGTTGCTCTTTGTTGAACTCTTTCTAGAATTTCTATGTCCTTCTTGAAATAGGGTGATGCCAGGGACCTTCCAACCTCTAGGCACAGGCAAACTAGTGCCTTGCAGAGCTTCATAAACACACTTGGGTGTCTGCTAGAGATAGTTCTTTTGATCATTCCAAGAGATAGGAGGGCAGACAATGATACAGATTTTGCATGTGTGCTGAACTTTAGTTGACAATCAACAAAGACTCCAATATCTCTTTCACCAGAGACTGCAAAAAGGGGGTTACCTTGGAGATGGCATTGCTGATGCATGTTATGAATGTTAAAGTGGATTACATAGCATTTGTCAGCATTGAACAAGAGGAGCCATGTATCAGCCCAAGTCCCAAGAATATCAAGGTCCTTTTGAATAGATTGCTTGTTAGAGGTTGTGGCTGCTTTACCAACAAGTTTTAAATCATCAGCATAAAGAGTGAGGAGGTTTGAGAGTAGATTGGGTGCATCATTTATGTATAAGTTGAAGAGACTTGGCCCAAGAATGATCCCTTGGGAAATGCTGCTTAAAACAGTTGTAGACAAGGAGGAATGAGGGACACCTTGAGAGTCATGAACTCTTACAACTTGCATTCTTTCTGAAAGGAAACTCTGTATTCACTGGACAATAACATCATCATTAGCTGCTGCTTTTAGTCTGGTGATGAGGATTTCATGGCAAACCCTGTCAAATGCTTTTGGGAGGTCCAGGAGCACCATGTTGACAGGTAAATCATTATCCAATAATGATGTAACATGCTTCTATGTAAGTATTAGATTAGTATTAACATATGTTAAAGATCTGAAGCCATGTTGATTGGAAGTGAGGATGTTGTTAATTTCCAAGTGCTGAATTAGAGCTCTATTGACAAATCCCTCAAGCACCTTTACAACTGCAGAAGTGATGCTAATAGGATGGTAATTTTCTGCATGATCTTTTAGGCATTTTTTGTGGATTGGTGTTATATAGGACTTTTTCTAATCCAATGGTAGTTATCCATTTTGTAGGGATAGCTGGAAGAGTCTACACAAGGGAGAACTGAGAACAATTCAGCATTCCTTGAGAAGCCTTGGGTGTATTCCATCTGATCCTTTGGAGCATATCTTCAGTAATGGATAATTTTGGCATTGGTTTACATATTAAGTTTGATGGTGCTGCAGGGATAGTTGAATAAGATTGGATTGTAAAGGCAGAGGCAAACTGGGTATTCAATGCATTAGCCTTATCTATTGGCAATGAGTGGGCTATGCCATTATGTTTGAGGTCAGGAATGGTGTGATGGTTAGGATTTTTGGCAGTAACATGTCTCCAGAAAGATTTGGGATCTGCCTTGATATCTCTGCTAAGCTTTTCCTCATGTTGAGACTTCAATTTCTTAACTACATTGGAGGCAAGATTCCAAGCTTTTGCATACCTTATCCGATTTTCCTGAGTTTTCTCCTTGTTGTACCTTTTCCAGGCTCTGGCTTTCCTGTTGATTGTTCTTTTTGCATCCTTTGTGAGGAATCAAAGTGTTTTTGGTAGATGACATGGGAGTGCTTTTTTCAGTTGATAGGAGGGCTTCTTAAACATTTGTCCATGATATATTAATATCAGAAATAATTAGTTTTGACCAATTTATTGAGTTCCTTCTGTATTGCTTGATAGTCAATAAAAGTTTGAGGACAAACATTAGGTTGCAGATATATGTTCAAGGATTACTGAGTGGCTGCTGTTGCCAACTGGAGGAAGAAATTTGTTTCTGATAAAGGAATTTGGATTGCTCAAAATTACAAAATCCAACAAGGAAGGATTCTGGTTACCATGATGCCTTGTTGGCTTGTCAACCATTTGGTGATGGAATTTGTCAGATAAGCAAGACACAAATGGTGAATCTCCATTACTAGATACTACATGACCAAGACCATCAACCCACTTAGATTAATGGGAAATTGAAATCACCAATAATTATCAAATCAGATGATACCATAGATGCCATTTCACCATTGATAGTTATGAGATGTATTTCACAATCATCAAGACTGGGTGCACTAGGGCTTCTATATACACACACAATACAGATTTTTTTGTTTTCTTGAAGAGTAATTTCAAGCCATAAACTTTTCACCCAGGGTACATTGAAAATTAAACAGTTAATAAGACTAACCTGGAAACCTTCCCTGACATAAATAACAACTCCTCTTCAGCAGTTTGGCTGCCCCAGAGTAGCAAAGTACTGAAAACCAGCTATCTGCAACAAACTTTTGGTAACAGATATTGTAGTAAATTTTGGCAGAATCTCCACTAACCCAGCAATATCAGCTTCTTCATCTTTTAGGAGCACTTGGATATTTAGAAGCTTGTTTGTAAGAGAATCAACATTGCTAGAAATGACACACAGGGTATTATTATTTTGAGGATTTTGTGACTGGTTGTCCAGTGGCAGAGGTCCCATAGCTGCAAGTGTGGTTGACAAAGGCAGGGTAGGTGTTAATTCAGAGATGGCACTGAGAAAGCTTGATTTACTCAAACTATCACATGAATAGAAAAGTTCATTTGGGCGTGGAGGATGGGGATGATGGGCATGGGGGGGGGGCTAGTTGCCCTCCAATCACTTTTGACTGTTAAAAAGGGCACTAGCCCTTTGAATTTCCAATCAAATGAGCCTGTTTTGAAGTTTCTATGACAATGCCTTCTATAAAAACCTTACATGCCCCCAGGGCATAACTTAAAACCCTTGCCCTGAGGGTTGTGGGGGAGTGTCCTCCTCAAAAACATATTTTCTATCTGGAAATCAACTATGCTGAAGAAAATGGCTATCTCAAAATTTTTATTGGATGTGTTTGGGGAAATGATGGGCGTGGGGGGGGGTTGTTGCCCTCTAGTCACTTTTGACTGTTAGAAAGGGCACTAGCCCTTTCAATTTCCTATCTAATGAGTCCTTTTTGAAGTTTCTACAACAACGCCTTCTATAAAAACCTTATATTCCACCAGGGCATAACTTAAAACCCTTGCCCTGAGGGTTGTGGGGGAGTTTCCTCCTCAAAAACATATTTTCTATCTGAAAATCAACGATGCTGAACAAAATAGCTTTCTCAAAATTTTGATTGGATATGTTTGGGGGAATGATGGGCATGTGGGGGGGGGGGCTAGTTGCCCTCCAATCACTTTCGACTATTCAAAAGGGAACTAGAACTCTCGATTTCTAATTGAACGAACCCCCCTTGAAGTTTCTATGACAACCCCTTCCATATGAAGTGCCTCTGAAAAAAAAAAAATAATAATAAATAATAAAACATTGGAGCCGTATGGCCTTTACTATAGGCAAGGCTATAGCATTGCCTTTGATACTCCACTAGCAGTATTAGAGTAAATATGATACAGTACTTCTGATAAAATGGTACATATATAATTTTGGAGTATGATATTTATGGCTAGTACATGTCTTGTCACTGAATTAGATTACATTGTTAATTGTGATTCAGAAAACTATTGATATTTCTAACTGTAAGCTATACTAAGTTACATTTGTTGCTCTTCTGCAAATTTTACATATAAAGATACTTTTTACTCAAATCAAAGCGGTCAAAACACAACTTGTGTTACTAAAGTGTTGGCAGTTTTTGGAATTCTGCTGCTGGCACCTTTGGAACTTTTTGCACAACTGGGTGGAAATCTGTTGATGATCTAACTGTCTTAGAGACATGTTTCAAAAATTTAAAAATTAACCCAATGGACATCTTGGAATCAATATCAGCCAAAGCCCTTACTAATGATATGAAAGTCAACCCTTTAAAGTCAGCTGTTCTTAATATTAATTTCCTTAAAACTCCCCCTTCTTTGTCCTGTCCAATCCCCCCTGAAATGTCTGTTACCACTCTGAAATTACTGGGTGTTGCCATATTAAACTGGGTGTTGCCATCTCAAACGACTTAAAATGGGATTGCCGTATTAATGACATCTTAAAACGTGCAAATGCTGCATTTTCCCTCCTTAAACTCGTTAAAAAATTTAAATGCCCTGAATCGCATTGTTTGAGGATTTCCCTCTCATTTGTACGCCTAACCCTTGAGTACATCTGTCCTGTTTGGCATTCTGGCATCTCCATTGAATTGTTGGACACAGTAGAGGCAGTCCAAAAATGGTGCCTAAGAATTATGTTCAACAAGGGTAAAGTACCTTATATTTCCCTTCTTAGGAGAGCTAATCTTGTCACCCTTAAGGAAAGAAGAGCAAAAATTTCCTTGCGTCTTGCTAACATTGCCTTTCATAACTGTGGAACAACTCCCCTTTTCCCTGGTCAATATTCACCCCTTCAACCCCACCTCCCGCATTCTGTTTCAACAAAAACCCCCGTTCTTGCCCCAATAAGAGTTTGCATTGAAAGATATTGAAGAACTTTTATCCCCTAAATAGTTGACATTTTCAATCAGTGAATCTCTGCAGCCTCCCCCCCCCCCCCTCACTCACTTTTTACCTCTTAATTTTTAACTTTAATGTCCATTTTGCAAATTTGGAGGTTTTTTATTATTTTTTTTTGTCACTAACTAACTTATGTTTTGTTTTAATTTTTGTATCCCCTTGTTAGTTTTACAAGTTTTCATTTTTTTGACATTTTTGCTGACTTGACTTTGACCTTCTAATTTTATGAGTTTAATTTGTTTTGTTTTTAACATTTTACGTATTTGACATTGACCCTTTTATAATTTTCTGTTGTTGTTTGTTTGTTTGTTTTTGTTGTTCTTTTTTCGTTTTATTTAACTTTAAAGTGCGAATTCGGCCCTTTTGGGCTTGTGATAGCCGTTTTTCAGCAATAAATCTTATCTTACTATATTATGGCAAGGACGACTCATCACTGAACCTATAGGATTCGCAATTGCGAGGTATATATGCAATGAGTTTGTCGTTATTGTGACAAAGAAAAGAGTGACTTACAGAGAATTTGTAAATGTATACAACTTAGGGTTTGCACATTTGCACAAATAAGCTAGGCCAGGGTAACATTCATTTCTGACAAATGAATGTCATTCATTTAAATTCAGGATAAAATTTTGATTCTAAAGGTGTGCCTCTTACTTAGCCTTTCCATTAGTGAGTATATTCAAAAATTTATACTTTTGTTTTAGCATGTCTCCTTCTAGAGAGACCATGTTCCAGACGTTTACCCAAAATATTATTTGAGATGATTTTAAAAAGTTTAAAATTATAGAATGAAACATGACAGTCTGATTAACAAAAACACCCTGCATATTATAAAGTAAAAATTTGAATGTTTTAGTTTCTTCTTTTATTTTTATATATTTCTTGGGCTGTATATGTGACCATCAGTTGAGGGGTTTCTATTTATGTTTTTTCTAAATAAATTAATTCTATCAAGTGCAAATCCACTCACACCCCTCCCCCCTGAGGTACTATATATAGCCCTAGGATATAGGTTTTTACAAGACAAAA
>JAQQPU010019820.1:0-15000 GCA_029168905.1 Artemia sp. Kazakhstan ARC1039
ACATAGGAGTCCCAGAAATAGTACTTCTTAGTCTACTGGCGTTTCTCCCTTATTTAAAAAAATAAGCAAATTTTCTCAGGCTCGAAACTTTTGATGGGTAACAGTAAACTCGACGAATCTTATACATTTGAAATCAGCATAATAAGTTGTTTCTTCTGCTGTATCTACTAACATCAAAATTCAGTTTTTTAGAGTTTCGGTTAGTACTGAGCTGAGTCACTCCTTATTTACAGTTTGTTACCACGAACTGTTTGATATCACTTTGTTTGAAAATAAAATTTTCGCTTCATTTATCTTTTAGAGTTTTCACCATATTCTCTAGCATTGTCATGAAAAGGTGTTTTTGAGAATTGATGCTTACTCTTCAAAACAGTGTTTACTTTACATTTATCTGTTTCTGTTTTTTTTTTTTTTTTTTTTGCCAACTATATAAAACCTTACTTTGTAAACAATCAGCATTTAATAGGTCACGGCATTTGTCATGGCATTTCACTCCACACTCTGCACATCTAACACCTTGCCTGGCGATACCCCAGAGTAAACCTTCACATTCATAGCAGTATGTTGGAGAGGTAGCAGTCCATGGAAGAAAATTGTGCGGTGTTGTGCTTGAGATTGGATAGATCAAAGCTTGCAAAGTTTTTTTGTAAACATGCATTTTCTGAAATAGAAAAATTGCTTTCATTGTGTACTGAAATCAAGCACTCATCATTTTAAGTCAACTGAATTGCTAATTGCAAATTATACAAAAGAAATATGTCTTTCACATCGTAAGAAAAAAAATGATTATCTTCTTTAAAAAAATCGTTCAGAGGTTCTTTACAAAGGTGTGAAGGGTGAAACTTGTCTGAAATTAATCATACAGTCCGTCTATAATAGGGCCTTTATTTAAAAGTGACACTTATTCCTTATCCTTTTCTTTGTAAACTCTTTTAATTTTACTCGGATTTTCTCAGATTTCCCTCTTTACTAGGACTTGTATGTTTAAAACTGGGCCCTTTTTTATAGTTAAAATACTAATTTCTGTTCGCTTTTGCAATTTGCTGAGAATAGTGCATTAAGAAATAAATCTGACTGAATAAATAGTGTCTCCGTGTAATGAATTCATGCTTGACCCCATTTCCCTGGTATATCAGGAAATGTACTTGACAAACATATATTTAATCGGCAAAAAATACTTGATAAATGAAATAGTTCGGTTCAGCAATGACTTCTAGCAAACTTATCTGAGTTTCACTCCTTCAAATAAAATTAAAGGAATATAAAGTGCCATTAAACACAACAATGTCCTCTAAATGCTTTTTCTACTATCTTCGCTTCAATCGACCATAAAACTTCCGAATATAATAGTTTCAAGATGTAGTCAGGGTAAGACTCTGTTTCGTCATCCATTTTGAAAAAGGATAAGAAAAAGAATGATATGCAATGGTTGGATGTAGTTGTAAGTACTAAATCGTGCATATCTTAATCGAGTACAGTTGTAAGTATGTTGTTTTGTTTTATCATAATTACTTTTGAACTACCGAAGATAACAAATTTAACTCATAATATTGCTGCTAGTACTGACTCATTGCAGCCCAATGTGCTGGCAAATAATATGAAATCACAAGATCACGTCAGTTGTCTGGCTATATTTCCCTCAAATATCCTAAATCCTTGAAGAGTAAGGTCTTACAGCTACCAATTTTGAATCATATTTGAGGCATAAGCCCTAAATGTACATTCTACTAGAAACCTTCTAGAGAAAAAGAACAAGGAGCTGTCTTACAATTGGTGCTATATCGAAGCCAATAACCTAGATAACATGATTTTAATTATGCTTAAATTCCTGTGGTATCCACCATTCTTGGAGGGCAGGAGGCAGATCCAGGCCTGGAAATGGAAGTTCTTTGTCTGATTTTGATTCAAACAAGGTGCAACACTCCAATATTTTTCAAACAAAACCAATCTATAAAAAAGACAATTTGCACAATTTAGGGCCCTTACCCTGGGTGCTTTGTGGGCAAACAAGGGATAATTTGAGGACTTTATTTTTACTATTTTGGGCTAATAACCATCTTAAAATTTGGGATGGGTGCTAACATATTTCTCGTAATGATTTTGAGGGTTCTAAGAACAAACATGGGCTTACTGCTGCAAATTTCAGGCTATCCTTCTGACAATGGGGCAGGGTATTTTTTGGGATAGAGTGTTGAGCTCATATGGATCGAAAACGTAATAGCTGCCAAAATTATACCTGGGGGGGGGAGAGATTCATCCCCCTGGAAATGTGAAGCACCAAGTGTGGTACAACAAATCTTTTTAGGAGCAATTAGAGGCGGGAAAAAGAAGTTTTCTTACTAAAACGGATTCTGAGAGTCAAGTGTCGCTTACCACTGCCGACTGGCGAGCGTCTCTTTTTTGTGTCTGCCCAAGCCAGTCTGAAGCTCACAGATGGGTTTCTCAAGATGGGTGACAATTTAAAACTACCGGTGACTAATGGTACTTGCAATAATAACATTGAGGCTATATTATATTATTTTTCTCGTCTAAAAGCAACGGGTCTTTGTGGCCTACTCAGCGCTATTTCAGCTATGTTAGTTAGTCTGCCCATAGAAACAAAAGTAATGATTTTTTAACTTGGTTCTGACGCTATCAAAACTGTACAGTAGTGCCTAAGGGTATTGAGACAATAATATATCCTATTATTTGAATTTAAATTCCTTCTAAAATTCCAGTTTAACAAGGCATAACTTTTGCAACTTTTCTACTAAAACGTTGTATGAAGAATGGACCCACAGAAAAGCTTAGTGCCGTTACCCTTGAGACAACGCGGGTTATATTTCAGACCTTCAATCATTCCGAGTGAAACGACTATTTCAGAATTTTGATTCGATAGCGCGATGCGTTACAGATGTCTCAAGGGGCAAAAAAGTCCCTCCCTTAAAGAGGTGGCCCATTACTTTTCCAATCATTTCAGACACTTAAAAGAGCACTAGACTTGACATTTATAACCAGGAATTTCCGCTCAAGTTTCTTCGATTATTCATTCTGTACAAAGTAGCTATAGAAAAAAAAAATATCATACATGATGATGAGAGACACATCGGTTGTACTACGACAACACTTCTACGTTGACTATGATACATCTTTACGAAACATAAATGCCAACACAACGCAAAAACTTTCTGTGGTCACTTTACTCGATTATACTTAGTATGTAACCAATGTTCGTATGAGCCTTCCTTATCACTCATTTCTAAGGATCTGTTGGCACGTTAGCTGATCAATCTTTTGGGGGCACTTTACTTAAGAGGAAATAGAGCTCAGATCGTCCAGCTATTTCTTCGATGTTATTTGGTTTTACCTTCTGTAAAAAGAGTTGTTAAACAATCTTGCCATTTACGTTAGTTTATTAAAGTGAGTTAGTGATATCATTCCACCAACTTTAAGAAGTTTGAAAATGTTTTATTTTTTCGTTTCTTATTTAACGTATAATATATTTTAAGACGTGCAAGAAGTTTACACATTTGAACATAATGAAATTATAATTACTGAGTAATGGATTTCAAAAGGAATAGTTTGACCAACAAATTGTCTATGACTTTTCTTCTTTTAACTAAAAAACCAAGTAATTCATTTTATTTGTTGTATACTTGTAGACCAAATTTGGATGATTGCAAAACTAAACAAGTCTCGACCATAAGACTTTCCGAATTGGGTTTAATTACGGCTCATCGTCGCAATTTTTATCCAGTACTATTTTTCATATGAAATGAAATCGGAATAACAGCCAATTTAAGAGATTTTAATCTTTCCTAATAATTGCTTTTCAATTGACATTTTCCCTGGTAATTTCTGAATAAAATAAAAAAGGCACTTGTTATTTAAATAAAACACACCCAAGAAGTGAAGTTAAGTTAATTCACCGATCTTACATTTACATTTCTCAGGTTGTTCTCTTGATCTTGTCTCATTTGATGGTCCAGTTTGTTCATTTTCAGCTTACGGTTTTGCCCTCTTCTGTTCTTCTTTGTACTCATCTTGTTCTAACGTTAATTTACGTTTGTGTCCCCTAGACATTATGAAACTGCTGAAAATGCATTTTGAAATTTACATCACCGAATATGGGCCCTTGAATTTACATGTTTCTAAATGTATGTTTGTTCTGCAAGTGCTTGTAAAACATTTTTAAAATCTATTTTTCGTTTTGTCTTCACTTTCAGTTAAAATAATTGCTAAACTATTTAGTCTATCCTGATTTATTGTTGATATCACCTAGTTTTTTTTTATTGGTTTTAGTCTTGAAAATGATCTCTCTCCAGAAGCAACGCTTACTGGAATTGTTAAGAACATTTCTCAATTTAGAAAATCAATTGTTCATTTTTATGGCGACGCGGGGCCCGATTGGAACCAATCGTTCCAACTGCCCTTTTTCCGGCCCTGGGAGTAGTTTTGAGAGTTGGTAGGCAAATTTCAAGGGTAGTTAGAGGATATAAAGGTGTTAAACAGGGTTGTACATTTTCTCCTAAATTATTCGCCCTGTTTATAAATTCTGTAGTTTTGTTGAGGACTTGAGGAGGATGTTAAACTTAGCTTTAAGGGTTGAAGGGTTAGATTATCGGAGGAATGGTCATATTTAGGTGTTAAGTTTAGGACGAAGGAGAATTTATTTAGTAGCCATATAAAAAGTAGGATAGTAAATGCAGTGTATTAGGAAGTCAGCTTAAGAATATAGAAAAGATCCAAGTAGTTAAAAAGGTTTTCAGGACTAAAATGTTAGGTGTGATGCACTATGGATCTGACCTTTGGGTGTATGCGAAGGGAAATAGGCTAGAAACAGCGCAATTAGGATATTATAAGAGGCGGCTAGGGATAAGTAGCCATTAAAATAGTTAGTAGTTAGAGGTGATTTAGGTCTGTTTTCTTTAAGAATTCATAGGCTAATCAACATATTTAGGCTATGGGAAAAATTTAGTGATGCCTAGGGAGCGGGTGATGAAGGTGACTTATTTAAAAATTTTGAAAGGCAGCACAGGCAGGGGTTGGCCGTACCAAATTAAGAGTGTATTAGATCATATGTGGGGGGATGGTTTAGGACTCGAGCAAATGGGGGACTAAGTATGTGGATTATTTGAAAAGATTTTTACAGGACCAAGAAATACAGACATACAGGCCCAGCGTTCACTTTCGAATTCACTGGATCTTTATTGTCGGCCGAAGGAGATTTGGGGTGAAGTTTTATTTTCTAAGGTGGGTTTGAATAAAAATGAAATAAAGTTACTAACTGAATAAGGGCTGATAGCTTTTCACTGGGCCAAAGAAAATAGTTTATCGAGAAGGAAAGGTCAAAGGCTGTTCCTTGGTTTTGTCCTATGTGTGGAGGTTTAGACGAGAGCATAGATAACTTGATGTGAGAATGTGAGGAGCTGAGTGATGGGAGAATTGAAGTGTTTGTTAGGAGGGATTATGATATTTTCATTGCTGGTGAGAGTGTGTGCGATGTGTGTTTTATAGGTGTCAGAAGCTTGGCACGATTCCTTCATCTCGTGATGAATCATAGAAGTAAGTTTCTGCAGGATTATGTTAGGATTTGTGTCATTTCTTTGTAACTGTGCTTTGTTAAAAAATGTTTTGCCTTTTGGAATTAATTTCAGATTGCTCGAAAGAGAAAACGGTAATACTGGTTGTAAAGATAAAAATGGCTACAGTAGAATTTGAGAAGGGGGATGAGGAAAGAGTCGTTTTATGTTTAACAGAGTGCAAAACAAGAAAAATCAATAATTTATTATTCTTGATTGTTTTCTGATGAGTAAAGAACTGATGGAGATAATTTTAATGGAAATGACAAAGAAAGCAAATATATTTACATATGTTGTTAAACTGACCCATTATGTCCAACCCATCCTTGCAGGATTCCTTGAGGTTGCTCCTTTTGTTAGGGCGTGAACCAGGGCTCGATATGAAGATTTGCCTTGTGCTGTTATGGAGAGTTATACGATCTTTTTGCGGTCAAAGATATCTATCCACCGCTTCCGCGGTCTTTTTTGCGGATGCTCTCCGTTAGTCGTTCCTTCGAGGGCCATTTTAAGGAAACAGTCGGGGTCTATTCTTATAACACGACTAAAACATTTTAGTTGCTGCCGTTTGATTTTTTTCAAGAATTATGTCAGGGGATTTCAGCCATCTTCACACCTTCTCTTTGGTTACATGGGCAGTGTAGATGGTCGCAAGGAGGTTATGCTTGTTTTCTGCCTTTAGGATATATGTCGCGAACTCATGTTAGAGCTAGGTGGTGTTCGGTATCGGGGGTATAGCAGTTATCAGCAGTCAAGAGTTTGCCCAGGTAGATAAAGCGGTCGACCTTTTCAACTATCTGACCGTCAATGGTTATGGGGGGGGGTTTCTGAATGATGACGAAATTTCATCATTACTTTGGTTTTGTTGGCATTTACTTGCATGCCGAATAGGCTCGTCCCTTGGCTAAGGCAGTCCACTTGTCTTTGGAATGTTGCTGTGATTGTAGCCATCTTATCGACATCATCGGCAATCTATCTTTTTAAATGGGGACTCTACCTATTTTTGCTTCGTATTCGGGCGGTATTATCGACAGTATTGCGCATAGAACTAAACTGAAAAGGTGTTGCAACAGAATACATCCTTGTAAGACGCCAGACGAGATTTAAAATTTATCTGATAGACCGACTATGGTTAGAATTGGGCATCCTGAACTTATCGTACATATTCTCAATCACTGCTACAATACCACCAGGACCACCGCAATGCCTTAGAATGTGCCACACGCCTTTCCTCCAGATTAAATCAGAAGCCCTGCCAAAAGTCAATAGAAAGTTTGTACAAATCTTGGTTGAACTCCATTATTCACTCTATCAGCTGTCTTCCAGTGAAGATGTTGTTGATAGCTGAGTGTCCATGTCGAAACCCAAATTGATACTCACCCAGGACAGAAGCTCTATTTAATGGCTTGGATTATCTGTTGAAAAATCTTCGCCAGTATCCATGTTTCGTGGCTCATCAGGCAAAAGAAGTGGTAGTTCTTCAAATCCTTTTTTTTAGTTCTTTTTTGCATACAGAAATTTTTGCTGCCTTGCACCGTATCTGTGGAACATGTCCAGTGGGTCACGTAGCTGATATGATATCATGACAAGGCGTATAATTTCTTCCAACCCTACATGTCTAAAATTACTAAATTAAAAAAAAGAATTGACTATCTTAAAAATGGACTCATAATCCAGCTATACGCTGCACTTTGCTTAAGTTTTTTCTCATTTAAATGTCACAACTAAGAACTATCCCCAAAGAAACTTTAGAAATATCTTTTTTTCTACTCTAAAATGAGTAGAAACAATCTTTATTTTTTGCAGAACTTCTTTCATTATTAGTAAATTGCTTACCAGTTCTTCATCATTCAATGTCGCCCTTGGTAAAACACTTGTGAGGCCAGCATTCCTTTTTGTTGCAGCCATTGTCTAAAAAATAGTCAGTTGTATAATACATTTAGAGTAAAATACTCTGTTTTGAAGAAAAAAAACACAAGAAGCAGTTTTGGAGGAAAGTTTTCGTACACCTCAATGAAAGTAATCAAAACAAAAAATTAGATTGACAAGTAGTAGTTGAAGTACTCCGTACAAATTAAAAAAAAGAAACCGTTTTACATTTTTGGCTCAGTTTATGAAAACGAATAGAACTACTACAATAACGGTTGTTAGTTAGCATCTCTTGAACGTAAAAGCAAAGGCTGTTCGAAAATAATTGGGATTTGAAAATAAATATTATGAATTGGAAATTATTATCTGACAAACGCAAATTTAAGCTCTACATTTTTATAAGCTTGATTTGGTTTCGTTATGTTTATTTGGATTTTTTTTTCGGAGAAGAAAGGAATTGAAAAAAAATGTGTAAAGACTCTGAAAAAAACACGAATTTCTCTCAAAAAAGCAAAAACCGCATGAATTTTTTTTCTTAGCACATAATCATCATTAGAATTGACAATTTCTTATTCAAACTATTTATTTCAATATCTTCTTTGTCGTGAGTATTAAACTATCTGAAAAATTGGAACCCTTGTGTTATATCAGCAGCTAAACAAAGTAGTAAGAGCAATAACATTATAATCAGGCGTCGATTAACAAATACTTTAATTATTTCAAATCAAACAGTTTATGACAATAAGCGATTGGTAAAAGGAACCCATTCCAATAGCCATTGAAAGTCTAAAAAAAAAAAAAAAATTTAAAACACTATATATTCGTAAATAAAATTCTACATTTTGTGCCGATTCCTAAATTTAATAATTTCATAACTTATACCATCATAAATTATTATTATAAGAAAGGGGGTATAGTTTCATAAAAAAAAGAAAGGAAAGCCCTAAAAGGGTTGCCGCCTTGACAAAGATTATACCATTATATCAAAATATCCATGAACCGTATAGTGGAGGATCCAAGTCACTATCGGTAAAATACGAATTCACCTATTTTCCGTTTGTTCTAGGAAAGATGGGTTAAACCAGGGGTTTTAGAATAAGGAAAGATGCCCATTTGAACGAAAGTTGTAAGTTCTAATGCTCTGTTTAAGTAAAACAAAAAATAGCATGCCACAAAACAGTTATTAATAAGGAGTATCCTTGAATACCCTTAAACGTGTATCGAGTGCATTTAATAGGCAATGTCTTACTTTACTTCTTTAATTATCTTTAGCATTTTATCCCTAATGCTCATTACATAAAATAAGTTTTTTTTTTTTAATGAAACTAAAAATCAACATAAAAACTCAAACTTTACGAAAAGTTGTTCATTGGGGGAATCTGTTTGAGGAGGGCTACCGCCTCCTTAAAAAACGGCTATGTAACCTGAAGTCTGATTACCGCTTTACTGAAACCATTTTGAAGCGCAAAAAATATAACCAGTTGGGGACTGAAACTGCTTCTTTGGCCGATTCCCATTCGGAGCATCTGGACTGCAAATACTATTGTGTAAAGTAAATGAAAATAAGTAAATTGTTGAATTTCGAGGCATTTTGGAGAAATGAATGAACAATATCACTATCACACTTCTTTTGTAATAAAAAAATCGTTCCTCAGGTTTTTCAAGGGAATTTCAAAAAATTTACTTCTAGAATAATAGTTTTTGTACATGTCATTCTTTCTCATCGGAAAACATATTTTGACTTTCAATCTCGCATAATATTTTTCATGACGGGGCCCGGGCCAAAAAACAAAGGAGGGGGACTGTTTAACACGCTGTCCCGTCCAAGTTATAAAACGGTATTAGAACTCGAATTTTTTTGTGACAGCTTTTTTTTTGCTAACTAAGGATCATCAGTTCGATTTGAGCCACTCTTCTAATTGTAATTTTAGACTGGTATAGGGAAGGAGGTGGCACATAGTCGATCGTTCTTGCAGTACCAATTTCAATGTTCAATATAAGATACTATAATTCAATATGCTCACCTTTGTCCCAAATTTTATCAATTAGGTCTTGGTTTAGAATATGAAAGTTGTGCAATCTGTTCATTTGGATAAAAAGGAGAAAGTAGTCGAATAAATCTATTGAAATTTTTCTGGATGAAATTGTCACTAGAATGAAATTATCACTAGTCTAATGCAATTTAAGCAGAAATTATACCTGTTACTGCGAAGTCACAGCAACATTGAGAATGGCAAAAACGCCGGCTGTGCATACTAGAGAAACGCGGATCGAGCAAAAATACCAAAGTAGAACGAAGAGTTCGATCATCTTATGTGTAATATCACAGTAAAGAGAATATACAGTAGCGACAAAGGCTATAGTTTCCATTAAAAATATGTAACACCCTGCGATCTTATTGAATTCCGAGAAGCAACTGAACTAAACTAAGATTCTGACGTATAGCTCAGGGTCTAGACGTGCGGTATTAAATGTGTGCCTGTCTTCTGTCACAGTTTTGGCATCAGCTGCTGTGTGATAATAGTAGGCCTAAAGGGAGCACAGGGAATAAGTTCAGATTGTACATGAAACATGTTCAGGTCAGTATCGGGCTCGCATTTTTTAAAAGAAAATAACGCTTGAATAGAAATCAACCCCTCCCTGTTTTGGAAATTTTTGAAAAATAGCAGAAATATTTATCATTAAGACCCTCCCTTGGAAGCCTTTCAGAGAAAGAGTGGACTTTCTGCAACACTTCCAAGTTTTATTCACGTGACTCCCAGCTTGATCGGGTTTTTGGAAAAGAACTGGACAAAAGGCTTTCTTAGCCTACTGAAAGTCAAGACTTTACAGTAACCTTCTCCTGTGTCTGTGACACCATTAGCAAACTAAAAAAAAGTACTCAAAGGGGGAGTTGATTATATTTTTAGCTAGCAAATGGTGAATGGCAGTTCGATGCTGCATGAGCGTTTAACTTCAATATATCAAATGGTATGCTCTTGTGGCTTATTCCCCTATTCTTGTTGTATCGGTATTATTACTCCAGTTACCAAAAAGGTAAAAGACCCTTCTCATTGCAATTAGCATAGGCCAATTACTGTTACCCGGTTTTGTACAAATTTGAAATATTAGTTATTAATGAGATAAACCGAGTGTGTTACATGTCCAGCAACCAGTTTGGATTCAAAAAAAGTAAGTATTACAGAACATGTGCATCATCTTATGTGTAATATCACACTAAAGAGAATATGCAGTAGCAACAAAGGCTTTACTTTCCATTAAAAATATGTAACACCCTGTGATCTGATTGAATCCCGAGAAGCAACTAAACTAAGATTCTGACGTATACGGTATATGCTCAGGGTCTAGACGCGCGGTATTAAATGTGTGTCATGTTTGGAAAAAGAAGTCGCTACTGGTATATCCTTACACTGTGGTGTAATATCCTACTGGAGTGTGATCAATCGGTGAATCTATTACCATTGCAGGTTGAGATGTAAGTTGAGCGTTCAACTCCGGTCTTCATAGTCAGCTGCTGTTGAGCGCATATAATCGCGTTCTTGACAAATCGGCTGTCTTTACTTTCCGTAGTTTTATCGAAAACTTGTAGTGAAGACCATGATGAAGCTCAGCATGTCGTTGAACCGAGCTTTCCATATATTGGTCAAGATCTGTCTTTATTGAACCATGCTGACGATATTTTGTATTTAATCGTTCTTTTTCCCGTTTCTAAACGAAGTTTGTGGCGTTGAAAAGCTCAAATGAGAAAATCAGTCTGTGCTTTTCAACGAAACTAAAACAGAGTTTATCATCCTTAATCTTAAAGAAAATAATCCAACCCCCGAAGTAAAATTTGGTGACAGAACAGTAAAATCTTCATCGAGTATAGTGCATCTTGGTCTACCTTTAGGCTGTAACGTAGATTTGAAACTTCTTCTGTTTATATATGATTTTTCCTTGTAAAACCCAAAGAGCTTACGGTATAATCGTAACTTCGAAAGCTTCGTTTAGTGGGCAGTTTCGTGCCCAGCTATTATCGGTGACGGTTACACCACATGTGCTCTCTCCTTTTTGGGTTCTCTTATCTGACAAGAATAAACGGTCGGTGCGTTCTTTGTTCTACTGTTTTTGTTGCGTAAATTCCTCTTGCGTATGCCTACTTGGAAGCGTAACGCAATGATTAGCAGGCGATATAACATACCAGACCCGTACATGGTTGTCAAGAAAAGACAAGAGAAGTTTTATGTAAATTTAATAAGAAATGAACTGTGTGATGCTCTGCGATACTAGTGTCTATTTGTTGCTTTGCTTATATATATTTGTGCGTTCTTATTTGAAGTTTTTTTGTTTTCTTTCCATTTATTAATCTGCTAGTGAAATTTAATATTATGATTTTTTGCTAAGGTTAGATGAATTTTAGAAGGTTATTTTTCTGAAAATAAGCACATTTACTTACGTTAATGCCTCTCGATGGGCACCTTTAAACTTATAAATTTTATATGTTTGGAATTAACTTAAATCAAAATGGTTTCTATATATATATTATACTTCCGTGTTATACATTTTCAATTACTACAGATACGCGGCGCTCTTTACTTACAATTCGTTAAACGAGCTGTGTGGTAAACAAGTTTTATGTTTTATTTTATAATTCAACTAGAAAATGGTCAATATTACTATATTGTTATAAATTTTCACTATGTTTCTGGAGACTACATTACCATTCATTAGAAATAAGAGGAAATTCGAAATGAGTTTAGAAATGTAAATTAATTAGAAATTTCTTCTGTTTATTACAAGCTGTTGCCCTGTGGGTCAGTATTTTGGGTGTTCTCCGTAAATGTAAGTATTATACGTAAAGGTATTTTCTTTTACAAATGGTTTCTGAACGGTAAATCCTAGTGGCGGATCCAGGGGGGCGAGTGGGGTGCGCACCCCTAACGTAGTTTAAAGTAGTGCAATTTACTTAGTTAACGCAAATTTACGTTAATTAAACTTGCTCCTAACGCAAATTTATTGGACCAACCTATTTTGCGCCCCCCTCCTAAAAAAATCATGGATCCACCCCTGGTAAATCCGAGGCTAATAAATGGACTATATCCAGATTAAAAGAAAAATTAAATATATCTATTTTAATTAATATGCAATCAATAAACCTAGAAAAAAAAAATCAATTTTGCCGAAAATTCATAATTTTGAAATCAGTGACAAAAAATCTTTCTGCTTCTGTTTGTGTAAACGTAATGCAGACTTCGTTAATCGTTTTTATTAAAGACGTAAATAATGAAAAAAAATAGGGGCTAAGAGTTTGAAAATCAAAATTATGGCTTTGTGACACGTTGAAACACGATGGACAGCAGATTATAGACTACTTCCCCTCTAGCCCTTTTTTAAAATATAAAAACAAATATATTTTTAGACATCTTTACGTTTTGATATATTCGATGGAGGCTGTTTTTTCATTTTTTTTTTCAATAAACAATCAACAAATAAAACAAAGTGCTGTTTCTAATCTGCATTGTGACATGTCTCAAAAACATCCTTTTACGAATTTTCGTTAATTTTTCCTAAATTTAAATTTATTTATATTAATTACTGAAAATTTTAAATGTTTCTGCTAACTCTTGATAAATGACTTCCGTTCATTTTGGACTTATTAAATAGAAACAATTTAAATTAGTAAATACAAAAAAAGAATTCCG
Source organism: Artemia sp. Kazakhstan ARC1039 (assembly GCA_029168905.1). NCBI lineage: Eukaryota > Metazoa > Arthropoda > Branchiopoda > Anostraca > Artemiidae > Artemia > Artemia sp. Kazakhstan ARC1039. The sequence continues at coordinate 13,109 of JAQQPU010019820.1, forward strand.
TGAACACTCTTTCTGTTATGAATTGTTGGTTATTAAGAAGCCTTTTAGCAAGCTGTACGTGCTTTGAATCTGAAAAAAAAGAAAATCTTTTTCACTGTGTGGAAAACAAGAATTAAAAATCCAAATTTCATCTTTTATTGAAATATTGACACTGAGTCACTACAGGTAAGCCTGTCTTTAGATGCTAAAAGCTCAAACTCACATTTTGAACTAATACGAACGGGAAAGCACTCACGTACCATAAGTTTTCCTTTAAACTAATAGACGTAACACAGTTATTGGGATCGAGATGATGTTTGGGCAGTTTTTTTTTTGTTTCTGCTCTTCCTCGCATGGGCTTTAATAAAATGTATTGAATATCAATCATGGATTGCTTCTAAGCGACTATAGGTACTTGTTTATTATATAAAACACACTCGAGAAGTAAAGTTTGGTGAATGCTAATGAAATAAACAAAATTATGATGAAAATGTAGTGGTTTAAAAGCAAATTTGGGCTATATAGTGGCAAATTAGGGGTGGGGGTAAAGCGGAGCATATATTAAATATGTAACCTAAGCAAACCTATTTTAACCTAACCAAACCTATTTAACCTAATGAAAAAAACAAAATATGATGAAAATAGAATACTTTATTAGAAAAATTGTGAAAACTGCGGAAATATGCTCGCAGAACGCAGAAATATCATCAAGAATCGCGTTAAAATAAACTCGGCCTTCTGCTTTTACTTCCGCCCGCCACATGTGCTCTGCTAAGTATGAATATAAAGGATGGCGAAATATACCTCGGTGCTGTTTGTTTCTCCACTTTGCGGAACCCCCCATTCTCTCTACTTTTTGGTCAGAGGCGCCGGTTTCTGGGCGGACAAAGCTGTTTTTGTGCTTCACTTTCAAGCTAGTGAAACCTGCTGCCCAGTTGTATTGTAGCCTTTCCAACAATCATAAATTATTCTTTAACAGCCATGGCGAGACACTATATTCTATCACTCTAGTCAAAGCAAATTAACCGATGTTTTCAAGAATCGCGTTAAGAATGAACTAAGGTAAACTAGGTCAAAAATGGCGTTAATAATGAAATTTTCTTTGTCTTTGGGACGGTCAGCCGACGCCAAAGCTCCCATTTAGTAATTCACAAATGACCTTCACAATTTTCCTAATAAAGTATTCTATTTTCATCATATTTAATTGTTGCCAAACTTCACTTCTCGAGTGTATAATATAATAGACAAGTACCTGAATTTATTCAACAAAGTTATTAGCTCCCTCTGAGGGCGTCCCAACTCTCTCTTGAAAGAAGCTAGCTTACAAGGCACAGGGAGAGGAGGTCTTTAGGCCGTTACATAACAAATCCAATAATCATAATTAAGCAGCTAGGTTTTCCATGTTTTCTAACCAAATTAGTCTTTAACAAGCTTCAAAATGTAATATGTTCTATCTGTATGATTTTGTTTTACAAAACCTAAATAAATTATTTTTAGCCACTCGTAAAATACTCTTTGAGTAACGAGGTCAGTGAAAATGACATCTGACTGTTTGCATCGATTAATTGGAAACTTCCATAACCACATATATCATTAGAATTAAGAAAAATCGGGGATTCGTTTCTTAATACAAAATATTCACATAAACAGTTACGTAGTTTTTGGTAATAGTGGGCGTTAAATTTAAAAAAAGGAGATGTGGTTATAAGTCAGCAAAAACAAGCCAAAAGCATGTAGCTGCAAATAGCTCAAGAAGGTATAAATTTCCTTTGAATTTTTAACCGTCTTTGGTCTTTGGGAATGAATATGTTGTTAGCGATTGAACTTTTATGAATAAAAAGGCTGACAAATTCAACTAATTAGTTTACGTTCAACATGGCAGCATTGACAAAAATACGGTATTGCTCTAAAAA
>JAQQPU010019821.1:0-13538 GCA_029168905.1 Artemia sp. Kazakhstan ARC1039
ACGGTCTATTTATCAAAGACAAAAGGCACCAAAAAAAAAATAAAAGTTCTTAACCCCCTCCCCCCGAACAAAAATCCTGGATTCGATTCTGGTGTTTTAACCCCTTTGCCAGAAAATATACAAACAGTGAAGTCTTGTAGCATTTTGGAAATATTACGCTTTTCTGGCAAAAGAATATTTAAAATCTTATCCCTCCTGGAATAATTTTGCAGGTTTATCTACGGTCTATTTATCAAGGACAAAAGGGATCAGACGCTAAATGAAAGTTCTTAAACTGTCTAGAACAGTGTTTTTCAACAAGGAAGGAGTGAACTAGTCTAAAAGGAGGCATCAATATTAGCCGGGCTTCACAAAAATTCAAATGACACTAAAACTACGCAATCATACAAAATATCTTAAAACACTTAGCATTTGATTTTAAGTAGCGAAAAATGCATACACAATAATGGTTGACATATGGTTGGATAACACGGTCGGCCGACGAATCGATGAAATATCTGAGTTTCTTAGGGATTAATTTATGTTCTCAGATGGGCGCTTCAAAATTCATCGTACAAATAAACGAACTGTTGTAGCTAAAGACGTATATTTAATTGCAAATATTCGATATGTTCAAGAAAATTATGTAACTGAAGATATATCGTTTTGCAAACGCATTCCTGGCAAAACCACATCCAAGGATAATTTTAAATAATTGACGATTTTTTTTAATGAGAACGGCAGATTGTTGAATAATTGCTTTGAGATTATTACAGATGGTAGACAATCATTTTAAGGACCCGTAAGTGTCCTTCCTGTACTAACTACTCATTATTAATTGCTAACTATTAATTACTAACTATTAGTAACTAATTAATTACCAATTACTACTTATTAATACTTCTAATTAGTAATTAATTGGTAACTACTACTAATTACTAATTAGATGAGATTACCAGTTCAAGTACTAATCAGAACGTTTGCCTGGTTTTTTGTTTATGAGAAAAAATTCAACTTGGAGTAGAAATAGGAAACCTAAAATGAAAACAAAAACAATGATAGCGATTCACTGGCAGCTTACATTACTATTTTTTTACACGTTTGCCATGACAAAATAATGCTATGACAAAATGAACATGTAAAGTTTCAGTATTGATCTAATGCGTTTAGTATAGATACGGAAGCTTAAAAAATCAGATATATGTCACTTGAAGTGTTTTTTTGCTTATGTGCTAATGCTTCTTAAATTTCGATGATGGATTTTTAAACCTGGCATAAGGCAACAATGAAGTTTACATTACTACTTTAAAATCTTATGTAATCTATGTTATGTATAGCACACGACACTCGACATAGCAATTAGAAGAACTCGACATAGAGCACTTGACACTCGACTAAGAAGCACACGACACTCGACATAGTACTAAGAAGCGCTAAAACTGAGGTATTTACAAGGTACATACAAATAACACAACACGAACTACATTTACTTTATGCTTTTAAACAGACCCGTGAAAAAGGGATTTTAAAGTCCATACATTAGGACTTGAAAATCTTGTTAGGTATACTTGCAAAAGATTGTCTTGAATAAAAGAAAGTTCTACTAAAAAAAGAAGCTTGTTCATTTTGTCTGCTGCGGTAACTATGTCAGCACTATGAGATAAGATAAAGTACGTACAACAAATATACAACACTGATCCCCGCAAAGACTCTATGGCCTATGAAGGAAGTTGATGCACATACAGTTGCTATAAGAGAATAAGTTACAATAAGGTATAAGATTACAGACACAAGACACATATCCAAATGCACATTACATATGTGACTATAAAAACTAATTGTGGCTATATTTACTAATTGTGGCTATCTATATAAGTAGCCACAATTAGTAAACGTAATAGAGACAGAAATTATAGAAAATAATAAACGAAGCCATTTTTGTCGGAAAAGTGTGTCTAGAGCAAATAATATTTTTGTGCTCTTTTTTATGTTTTTTCGGATGTAAATGTTCTTTTTCTATAAAACTGAAAAAAAGAATATAGATTAAGGTTGTTCGTAAACAAAACAGAAAACTGATAAACAAGGGGGACAACAACAATTTAAAAACGCGTTGGGGTTGTAAAATCTAGTTATGAATGAAGGAATTTATTCAGAACCCGCATATTTATGCATATTTAAAAATGTAATTTTTGACAAAAAAAACGAGAAAACGGATAGTAAAATACCATTATTTACAGCAGGGGCAGATCTAGGATATTTTTAGGGGGGGGCGCGCAAAATGGGTTGATCCGATAAACTTGCATTAGGAGCAAATTTAGTTAACGCAAGCTTGCGTTAATTAAGAAAATTACACTACTTTAGACTGCGTTAGGGGGGTGCGGGCCCCCTCGCCCCCCTCTTGGACTCGCCACTTATTTACAGTTTGTAATTTTTATATGCTTTTGTAACTATGTAACCACTGTACAGATTTGCCTCGGAAAAGCGAGTCTGCATAACAGATAAAAATTTTTCTACTTTGTTTTTATTTTTTTTTTATATAGGAATTTTGTTTTGAAAATCACTATCGCTAGTGAGTTAAGTAAAGCAGAAAATTTACAGTTGATAACAGCATTCTCGAGTGAGGAGCAACAGGAACAAGGAGAAGCCAAGGAGTGAATCTTGCAAAACTGCAAACTTGATTTAGTTGATTTGTTCATTTGTTGAATTGATGAGTAGATTACATTTTTATTGTCACCATTGCACGGCTGCACAGAGGTGGGATTTGGGGTTTGAGTGTCCTGCGAAAGCTCTCTATTGAAGAAAGGTTCCTACGGAAAACAAAAATAAAAAGTATTCACATTAATAAAGTCCAGATATTGGACTTTATTCCAATCCATCCCTTTAAAAAAAATACTCTGCCCACTAATGATCCATTCTATGTTGCCTGTATTATTAATTATTTTGAAATTTATTTTAGCTCATCGCCAATGGTAAAACTCTTCCTGCACCATTTTCCCTGAAATTTTTGAATGTCAAAAAAGAAGGTGATATTTTGGAAGTATACAGGACTCATTCCGGATATACTTTGCGCTGTGACACAAAAAGAGATGTGTGTGTTATTAATGTCTCAGGATTTTACTTTGGAAAAATTTTTGGTCTCCTTGGCTCTTTTAACCATGAAGTTGCTGATGATTGGTCAAGCATTAATAAGAAGGTAAGTTTATCAGCTCCTTAGTTTATTATTTATGATTATTTACTTTAAACAAAAATGAAGTAAACTATAGACTCGTTTCCTTTGAATAAAAAAAAGAAAAATTAGGAAATCACCTTTGAAACCACCCAGGCAGGTAGTCTGTTGAGAATCTTCTCAGATAAGGATAAAACATAAGATCCTTTATCCTATAAAGGATCCTATATTAATAATAAGATCCTATTAATTAAGGTTATGATCCGTGTTAGTTTGTCTTTCCCTCTTACTGGCTGCAGTCCCGTTTGTTTTTATTATCTTAAGATTTTTTTCTCTCTTTGTTTTACATTTTATTTCATTTTAAGTTTTATAGATTATTTTAGATTTTATCTTTGTTTCATAGCGTTGAAGACGCCTTGTTTTATAGAGGCGGAATATCCGCGTCGTTTTATTTTGTCTTTCCCTTCTACTGGCCAGAGTTCCGTCTGTTTCCTTCATGTTGAAATTTTTCTCTCTTCATTTTTTTTTATGGCTGGTCAGTTCGGCATTATTTTTCATACTTCCTCAATTTTTTTTTTACTTTATGCTTTTTTTGTTATTTATTATCCCGTATATACGCCTTTTTTGTTCTACTTCTTCATCTATTAGTTTAAAACCCCAAATCCATTTTACGAAACATAGATTATGACTAAAGAACTGTATTTGCAATTATAATTTAAGAAATAAATATTCAAAGAAACGGCAACATTGTCCTGAAGACAGTAGAAGAATTCTCTCAATATTCATGAAATGCCTCCATTTGTTTAGTTTTGGCTTTCTTTTGTTTGAAATAAAAACATGAAAGATATTTGTTATGTTATTATAATTAACTTTAATTCTGTGTTGCATGTTTAATTTTTTGTTTTGTTTTTAATATACACTTGGTTTAAGAAAAAGCCAAGCCCTCCTTTTCAAAGGAGAGGCAATAACACCAATTAATACACAACGCCTAACTGGAGTTAACTTCTCTATGGATCTCTCATGGACTGAGCATCTGAGTAAAATTAGATCCTCTTTCTCCAAGAAGCTAGGGGTTATCCTAACATGCAAAAGTTTCCTCCCTGATGAGTCTATTCTGCAACTATTCATTTCTTTCTTCAGACTTGTCATGGAATATGCATGTCCTACATTCGCTGGTGCACCAAAAAGACGCGTCGCTCCACTCTAACGGATTCAAAATCGAGCAGTTAGTGCAGGAACCTCTGGGAACGCGAAAGCTAAAACCCCACAGTTGATCGAGGGACGCTTCAACTTGGCGTCCAAAGAGGTACTCTCCTCCAAGAATATCTCAAGACGAGTTTCGTCCAGCGATCGGTCGCCGCATGGAATAGCCTGCCGGCAGAGGTGATCTTAGAATATCCTTCCCTTGACGCATTCAAGAGAAGGTATAACAGATACCTCAGTGTTGGAAAACGAGGTAATTACCAGGACTAGCTGCATGTCATCACCTGTGATAGAGCCGCGAAGCGTGTAATAAAAAAAACAGCAAGGGAACAACAAGATAATTCTATGATCAAGGAAAGAGTGTATACACATGCAAAGACACTCTAAGTAAGAACGTTCTGATCCCATTCTTTTTAAATCATCATTTTTTCTTAAAATCTTGGGTTTCCCCCTTAAAATGCGCGAGGTGGGTCTTTTTCCACCTCAAAATTAAGTAGATAATTTCTTAATATAGAAGTTTTGTCCCTCTCCCTAAATTTTGCAAAATGCCTTTTTGGGAGTCTCTAATTTCCCTCTCTAGATATTGAAAATACACCCGCCCTACATTTCTGTGAATACGTTAGTATTTTACAATACGCAATAATAAGTGAGTAGGTAAACATTCAATCCGTATTTAACGCTTATGGCAGCAGCAATCATTATTCATCAATCAGCTTAAAGAGGCAGTCCTAAATAGCTGATTTTGTGTTCTTCAATCCTCTTTGGAAACCTTTTCTAATAGTATAGAGAAAAAAAATCACAAGGAGCTTGCCAAAGCACATGCCATCTGAATACTTTGGCGTCATTTCACGAAAATTTAGTTAGGGGGCTAACTGTGTTTTTAAAATCTAGAAGGGGGCAAATTTGTGCTTTTTTAATTTTTTCAATGAAAATACCAAAAAAGAAATATTGATTGAAATCACGTTAAGAAATATGTTAAGAGGGGATGCATGCATCAGTTAGGACAAACATTCATGTAAGGGCGCACATTAGGCCATACAGTTATGTGTTAGGAGATAATACCACGCATCTAACAAGAATGATGGAACAAATCAGTTTAGATAATCATACTTAAATAACCAGTTTTGCTCCTGGGTCAGTGGTTTTTAATACTTGGAGAGAACCACCGTGCAGGTGGCAAAAGCGCCACCTGCACGCAATGAATCTTGTTGTGCGTTGCTTATATATTAATATATTATATAAACTATTAATTATTTGTTATAAATTAGTACATTTATGCTTAAAGCCAACGTCTAGGAAATTACCATGAGCCGTCGCCGGCTCGGCCTGTGAATTTCGATGTATCTCAGTCGAAAGTGTTAAAGCCATTTATACATCTATGATTACAGCCAACAAAGTTTTGGGCATTTTTATCGTATTCTGTCATGGTTTGACTCTGTCTTTTTCAGGATTCAAAAGATGTAATTGAGTTCACCAATAACTGGAAGGTGAACAAACAGTGCAAAGAAAAACCTGTCACTGCTATTGCTACAAGCCTCAACCTTCAAAATAGCCAAGTGGGTCGTGACTGTCAATCGCTGTTCGCAAGCGTGCGCTCTCCATTTAGGTAAATATGAATTTTCATATAATGCTGCTATAAACATGCCATAGTTTTATAGTACCAAGAACAATGACAATGAAAACTGATTGTCTGAAATCAGTTTCGTTTCTTATTATCTTGAATATAATATAATATAGTGTTTTTCTAACAGAAACTTATTTTATGTAGAAAATTCTAATTTCAAAGGAAGTTGTAAATATTTGCAAGATCTAGATCAAATTTTCAGCCAAACTTTACGCTACTACTACTGGCATAGAAAAGAGAAGGAGTAAATCATCGTCAGCCAAACTGGGCTGTTAAGTCTGGGATGGAAATATACTCGTTAATATCAAGTTAAATTTCTTACATAGTTAAAATAGTTGAAGTTATAAATATTAATTGTTAAAATAATATGTATTAATTAAAATAGTACCTAAAGCTGAAATAGTTAGAGTTAAAATAACTAATTTTGTATAAATAGAAGGATACTGGCTAAGACCTGTTACACAATGTCACCACCGTATTTTTATACTGGTGTTATCTTAGTTTAGTGTTTAGAAATACCTTCCCACTTGTGACGGTGATATGCGTTTTTTTTTTAATATTTCTTCAAGAAGATATGGTGGATAAATCATCAAGTAGATCCGCCATGAAACTGTCAGTTAACGTTTGATCAGTTTCTATTTTAATATGGTTTCGCAGCACAGTTTGTGAATGGATTTTGCCTAATAAATAGGTTCCAGGCTACATTGCTATATATAATGAATGAAAAAAAAAAGTTTGGATGAAAGGTTAGTCGAAGTAAAAGGTCAGATCTAGTGAATCTGGCTGTTTTCTTCAAGTATATGAATTCATGTAAAGCATTCTTGTATTATGACCACATTGCCTAACCGACACGCTAAACACGTAGGCACACAACTTGGTCCAGTTATCCTAAGGTGGCATGCCAAGAACTGAGTAACTGAAGAGCAGCTTCGTTCGACAAGAACTATCTTCTTGGATGCATTTTCCCTAAAAGTTTCTCTGCCAACTCTTTCAAAGCAGATTCAAAAGACTCTTCAACCTCTTGGTGAAACGAGATAAAAGAATGGCGGCACACCAGATGCTCAAAAGTTCCTACCGCCGCAAGTGTAGAAATAAAAAAAAATATTAAAAAGGAGAAAACGACAACGAGGATCTTTTTTTCAGTCAGCAAATGAGAAATATGAAACAAACCAGATATTTTGGCTGGGACAAGGATTTCCCTTTTAAGCTTGTCCTATATTGTTCCTGCTGCTACAGATCTTGCCGTGTCACTTCTGGTTCAGACGGCTTTTCGATGAAAAAAATTTTCAACAACACTTATTCTTTCCATTAAAAAAACAGTTTGTTGTAATGAACTGTAATGAAGGAGCAGCTCTTGCTAGTAGTAACTGAAACTCTAGAAAAAGAAGCTTTTATAACATTATATACATGAGAAGAATTGGTTTTTTATGATTATTCCAAATCAGCAAACCTTATTGAATTTAAAGCTATACATCAGAAGTTAGAAGTCTGAGAGAAATTTGGCCCATTTTCTAAAAAAGAAATTACTCTGTATATGACACGGTATAGAAGAGAATATATGGAGAGATGAGCATGTGAAAGGGCCTTCCCCCTTCTCAACATTCCCTCTCTTTTAACTTCTGACTGCTATAGAAATAGAGAAATTGGAACAGAGTGAAAAGTATTTTCCACAATATTTCAAGAATAAAAGAGATTATTGCTTTAAACAATTTTATTTTTTATTTCAAATGTTTTAAAAGGCAATCGACCACCATTTGTTGCACTCGTAAATAATTTCAGCATATCACCTAAAACATTTTTGCGTAAAGAGCTGGGGATAATGAGGAGGGGGGCCTCCTCATACGCACTAATTTTTGTTCGTTTTAAGGGTATTTTTAAAGGTTGCCACAGTATTGGATGGGAATAGGATTTTTTTATGCAAAATGATAGCAATATTTACGGCTATATAAGGCATTGGAGTTATTTAAGGCTTACAAGATTCGAATATTGGAGTGGTCAAGTATGGTTCTGAAACGTTGGTGCTTCGGAAGACGGAAGAGGATTTGTTAGAGGTTTTCCAGAGGAATTGTCTCCGGATTGTTTTGGGTACCCATTTGACTGACCTTATTTCAAACAATAAGCTGTACAACAATGTGGTTCTGTCGCACTTTCTGTGGTCAAACGAAAAGCAGGTCGTTGCCGAATGGGGCGGGAAGAATTTATTAGGCAGGATTTAAAGGAAACTGGAAGTTTTTGGGAGGGGGTAAAGAGGGAAGCTATGAATAGATTGGGAATGAAGGATGATTGTATGCAGCTGTCTTGGCTTCAAGCCAACTAAATAGAGTAATTATTATTAATAGTTGGATGGTTCGGTTATTTTGTTATTAGCGTCGTTCAAATCAAAATGCAACAGGGGATAAGTCCATTTATTTAGACAGTGAAAACAGTTGCAAAAGTCTAGATATTTTGATTGCATATACCTGTTTTCACTGTCTTAATAAATGGACTTATCCCCATTTGGACGTTTGTTTGTTCGTCATAGAAAGGCAGTGTGGTCTGGGAAAAGGATACCTAGTTTAAGGTATTACATCAAAATGTATTATTGTCATTTTTTCTGAAGAGCCGTATTTCTCTAATGACATTGTTTTAACTATCAATGGTGCTCTTTACTTTCATAAAATAAAGACTCGTTTGTTCTACTTAAAACACATTTAAGATACGCCCTTTTTAGGTCATGCTTTGGGGTTCATGACCCTGCACCGTATCTGAGTCTTTGTGAAAAGGCCGTGGCCCGCGTAAGAAGCATTCAAGATGTTCAAAGGAATGTTCTTTGCAGTATTGCTGCTGGTTACAAGGAAGTTTGCAAGAAGGAAGGAGTTCTCTTTAGTCTTCCTAACATGTGTCCTGCTGTTTAAAAGTTTATCTAGAAGTTTTTGTATTCACTTTTCATACAATAATTAGATGCTACTATGTTATTCATTGAGTAGTTTGTCTTTGACAGCTTTATCATATTTGCTATAAAACACGGATATACAAGCGCCATTGTCGTAAGGGGGGGGGGGGTATAGGTGAAACTGAGAAGAAGGTAGACTTAGGAAAATGGTCTAACCTCAACTGATGAACTTGACCTACGAATCTCGAAATAAAATGGAGAATTACGTTTGACGTACTAAAAGTTCCCTAAACATTATGCGCAGCACTAAAAGTTCCCGAACAAACTCGAAATCTTCCCCAAACGAGTGGGAAAAAGTAGAAAAATATAAATAAAAAAGTTCTCTCTGAAGTTTCAAAATAAAGTGACTGAAAATGCCGTACGATTTCTCTTAGGCAGCGTGAACAAAGGCAATGCTCTAGCGTTGCCTTTAATACTTTAGTAAAGAGCCATAAGCTTCCAATGTATTATTTTGTTTCACAGAGCCTCTTCACATGGAAGGTGTCTTTGGAGGGGGCCCATTTGATTGAAAATTGAAGTTTATAGTGCCCCATTTAAGGGTCAAAAGTTACTGGAGGGTAATAAGCCTCATTCCTTGCCTTTTTTTTCTACCAAGGCTCTCCCCACCCCCTTGCTTCCTCCAAAGACCGTCCATTCAAAAAAATATAGCTTTTTTGTTCAAAAAGGTTGAAAGGTTCAATGAATGTGCCTCCGGAGATGATGTGACCCCCACAGGCCCAGGGGTAAGAACTGTAAATATTGCAGATTGGTAATTATTTTAACTTGTGCTTTAAATTGAAAAAGGGGAGCGTGTTCGATATATTAGAACGGCTAAGAGTATTAAGTTTAAACTTCAAGGGAATTTTAAGGCTGATATTGAACTAAATCATAAGACGCTATATGGATCAAATGGGCAATTCCCCCCCCCCCGCGCCCCCAAGGCGGGGGGGCCGGGGGGACGGCCCCGGGGGTGCGCCCCCCCCCCTGTTGGAATGGCTCTGAATTAGTTGGAGGTAATAGGCTTGATATTTTTTGTGTAGGACGTCGACTCTTGCTGATAGATGTGCATCACTAAGTTTGAAAAAACATGTAGTGACCACGGTGGCCCCAGGGATACAGAAGGCCTTCATTCAACTAGATGTACCAGGGAATTCTTGTTGTCCGGTTCTAAGCCAGATTAAGCACTTCGTGTGGACTTGAGAATATGTATTAGTCCCTGACCTGCACTAGTGGGACTCGTTGTTTTTCCTGAGGCCATAAAAATTTCAATGATTTAAGTAATATGAAAATTGCAACTAGGAATGTTACAACATTAAAAAAAAAAAAAAGTCATACTATGTCATACTATCGTAAATCATACTATGTCAATATTGACGGCGTATCAAGGGGCTTTGAACTGGTCTTGTTAGGAGTTTGAGAAATTTTTGTCCCAGGGGTAGAAATCATGAAGTTAGGTGGTATACAATATATTTACTAAGGCAAAAAAGATTGGGTGTATAAGAAGGGTGTAGGATTCACGATGAATAAGAAGCTTCTAAGTCTTTCTTAGCTTAGGAAAGTATTAGTAGGGTTTTAGTAGCTAATTTTATGACTTAAAAGTGCAAAATTTCACTCATAGCCCCTGTAGAACCGACTGATAAAGGGAGTAGTGATTGTCTAAAGATAGTAGATAAGTTTTACATACAGTTACAGGGACAAATAGAGCGGATCCCAGGTAGAAATATGGTATTTTTATTATGTGATTTTGTGCCCAGTTCGGTAAAAATAAGAATAGTTAGTTTGTTAATTATATTATATTTGATACTCACATATATTAATTTGATACTCAAATGAAGGTATTACCACTGGATGTGCCGTTTTTACGCTCTTTCCAAATATAAATCTACAAAAACCAAGTTGATATGATCTAGAGCTTCAAATTAGGCCTTTGTACATCTCCAAAATGTTGCAGTTGCCTGGTAGTTCCAATGATGTCAATTGAGGGAGCGGGACAGAGGAGCTGTATACCCCCAAATTTTATTCCCCCTAGATTTTCTTAAATACTATTTTGGACCATTTTCATTTTGATATTTTTATTCAAATATAGTAAAAAAAAACAACAAATTTTGCCCTAGTAGATATTTAAAAATACACCCCCCTCTAAATTTTGTGAATCGGCACCATTAGCCTAGCACTGGCCTAGTTCTGTTAGTCAGCGGACGATTTATTAAACTTAACAAGGAGCTGGGAGGTGGGCATAGAAGATGTGGGATTGCAAACTTCAGCTTTAGTGTTTTTGCCATAGAGATCATGATGGTACCGTTGTCATGCTTCCCACTCTTTTCACTCCACAAATGGCACCCAAAGTGTCATTTTGGGTGCCAAATGGCACTTTGTGATAGTGTTGTCAAGTCGAATTTATAAAAAGCACGTAGATATAAAAATTTGCTTTCAAATGAGATCTTACACGGCTCTATAATGTTCAAGTTCCCCACTAACTGTGAAGAAAAAAAGGAAGACATCAGGGCTTTTCATGCAAAAAAGTGACTTTCCTTGTTTCTTAAGGTGAGGGGCTGTAATCTTACTACGTGAAGTATTCGACAATGGCAATTCCAATGGTGAACTTTTCATTTTAATCCGGCACCATTTTTGAGGAGTTTCAGGATCTCGAAATTCCTACAAATTTGTTTTTGCAATTACATTTTACTATCTAGATTAACCCTAATAATAGTTATAATATTTACCATTCCTGAATAAGCTGCAAATTCAAATTCTTCTCAGTAGACACTTTTTTCTTGAGAACGCGTTTTTAAACTTTTTTTTACTATGGATCGCGGTGTGCTCTTTACTAAGATGCTGCTGAAACTTAATGGTTATTTTTGTTTTTGAATTTTTAATGAAGGAATTCACCAAAATTTATTCTCCTTGGCTGGATCCTGGTATCTTGGCATAAGAAGGTGTAGTCCATGAATCATGTTTCCCCTGATATCGATTTAAACTATGCCTTTCTATCTTGAAAATGTCACTTCGATCTTTCTCTAAACCCGATTTAGGTTATTTCGTAATTTTCTGTATTATGGACAGCGCCCTTCTTTTTGTATGTATATTATTTTTTTTCTTTTTTAATAACAAATCTAAACAACTATAGGATATATGAATTGCCAAAAACTACCCCAACAGGATTATTCAGGCAGTTTTTTTAGGGTGTCTTATTTAGGGTATTAGGAGCTGTATGTGTATTTAAGTAATGAGAATTTTTCTAGTTATCTACAAAAAAACTGAAAATTAATAATTGTACCAATCCTTTAACTCAAAGAATTTCTAACTAAAGAAAAATTCAGTGATTGTAAAGAAGAATTTGAATTTGCAGCTGATTCAGGAATGGTAAATATAACTATTATTAGGGTTAATCTAGATAGTAAAATGTAATTGCAAAAACAAATTTGTAGGATAAAAAGAATAATGAACTAAAAAACAGTTATTAAAAGTTTGTCAATCTTTATTTCTCATCAGCACTATACGTACATCAGCAAAATACAAAACGTAATATCTCTGAAAGCTTATTCTATATGTATTTTTTTTTACTCTGTAGTGATTTCCTTTGGGATAACCCTATTTCACCTGGATTAGGAACACTTTCTGTAGTAAATTTGATGGAAAACTTGCTTAGTCCAGTGAAATACAAATGTTTTCAGTTTTATCGAAAGAAGGAATATACCAGATGCTAAACCATCTCCAAAAAATTGGTCTTGCTGCGAATTAATTCCAGAAAGTCAGCATATCTACTACAACTAATTTCATAGTGATATCTTATCATGCAACCTTGCTACTTACTTACTTCACTTTTGACGGGAACTCGACACTGATCCGCCTCACCCGGCATCCATAACTTCTCCAACAGAAGTTTCCATTAGGCACGGTTATGTGCAACGGCTTCGACCTGTGAGATCGAGCCTAAAGTAATTTTTTGTGATCTCTTAAAAAAATGCAAAGAAAGGTGTCTTACAGCAGGTTAGATACCTATTAAGGCAAGAACAAATTCTTAGGCAAGTCAATAAGGTGAATCTTACACCTTATGTAATAAGGTGTACCATAAATATGTACCATAGAAAAATCACCTGTAACACAAACGTCCAACTGAAATAATTTTATGGTACCATTTTGGTGCTTGTACTCGTCTATACTCAGTTTCAAAGGCTTCTAGAATGCACTAACGTCACCGCACAGAGTCTAAAGGCGCAAAAGTTTAAAATACTCTTCTTAGATAAAACCATGCAGAGTTTCTTAAGTTGCTTGGAATATTTTCAGTCGCTGGATTGACGTTCTTCACAGTACCGTAATTTCTCAAAGTGTAACAATCATTTCTGAATTCTGATCTTGCAGGGGGCTTTTCGCATTTCAGCTGATCCAACGAGTTTGTCCTTAGTGTTTTTAAGAATTTAGATTTCCTCCCAAGGTGTAGTTGTCTTTAGGAATCAAGGAGGCACACTTGTGCCTCTATAAAGAGGCGACCCACCACAATGTTAAGCGATTTCCGGTCCTAGCGGCCGCAGAGAGACAGCGGTAATCGCATTTTGTAGCCCAAGCTCAAACTAAGAAACGTGCCAAATTTCACCCCCCTCCGACTTTATCTTCATGGGTAAAAGTGGGCCGGAAGTTTCAACCCTCCGACCACA
>JAQQPU010019823.1:0-13328 GCA_029168905.1 Artemia sp. Kazakhstan ARC1039
CTGGTGGTATCCCATTTTGCAAGGTTTCACTTTTATAACAAACAGATTTTTAAAGGTCATCAAATGTCAGGACCCTCTAGAGGGAGAAGGAGTGGAGGTAGGTACTTCAAAATACCTTCTTGGGACATACTTTGGTACTTTCCCATTATGGGGGCCTCTCCAAAAGTCAAGTTTGGTTAATGCTAATGAATTAAAATATAATAGGATGATTATATAATAGATCAGAAACAAATTTGGGCAATATATTTGCACATAAGGGGGGGGGGGCTGGGGGGTAAAGCATAGAATATATTAAATACCTAACCTAGGTACCGTCCCCCCCCCTAAACCCCAAAAAAACAAAGTTTAATATTGTATACACAATCAAAACCATGCTATCATGGTAAATTTTTACCAAATCATATTACTGAGCAACAACTAAAGTGTATATACCATTCAATGCCTTTTTTTATGCTAATTACAAATATAATAATCATTTCTATCAGAAATGAATTTTACCCTAACCTAACCTAACCCCCACCCCAAATGTGCAAATATATATCCTGAATTGACAAATATAGGGGGGGGGAGGGGGCTTAAATTCATTTCCAATAGAAATGATTATTATATTCTTAATCAGCATAAAAAAAGGCATCAAATGGTATATTCACTTTATTTGTAAGTCAATAATATGATTTGGTAAAAATTTACAGCTATCATTGCCTACTCAGCAGCAGTTAACCCTAGAGGCCCGCATAATGGGAAACTACCCAGGTAAATATTTACCAAATCATATTATTGAGTTAGGAATAAAGTGAATACACCATTTGATGCCTTTTTTTATGCTGATTACAAATATAGGCCTATTAATCATTTCTATCAGAAATGAATTTCAGCCCCCCCCCCTCCTAACCTAACCTAACCCCCACCCCCATATCTGCAAATATATATCCTGAGTTGACATATATAGGGGGGGGGGGCTAAAATTCATTTCTGAAAGAAATGATTGTTATATTCATAATCAGCATAAAAAAAAGGCATTGAATGGTGTATTCACTTTATTCCTAACTCAATAAAATGATTTGGTAAATATTTACCAGTATCCATACTTTAGCCTGTAGACCCATCCCTGAAAGTTTCGTTTTCCTAAACCAACCCCTTATTTCAAGATAGACAAAAGTAGAATTTTACCGCCTAAAAAAGGGCATCAAGTGGTATCATCACTTTCACCCTAGCCAAGTTATGCTGTAAATTACAAATTTACCCTGAAATTAAATATGTGACAAAAGAGCTTGTTGTTGTTTGGGAATTGACCAATAGGTCATATGTGTTCGTATCACTCGATTGTTCTCTGCCTTTTGTAATCACATACAAAAGAGCTTAAAAACTATGCATTTGTAACAGTGTGGCCAGATTGTGAACAAAAAAGTAAGCCGCAGCCTTTGAAAAACAAGCCAAAAATAAGCCAGACAATTTTTTGCCCAAAATCTAACTTTACTTTTGATGGTGTCCAAGTTTTGACGGCCGTTTTATAGAAATACTCACCACTATTCAGATCCTTTGATCCTACTGGCATTATCCACCTTTCAATTCGTTCCCTGGTTTGCAGAAGTTCAGTTCCAGTGTAGAGATTATTTTGAGGCTGCATTTAGTAGAATTGCAATAAACCGCTACCCCATGTGGAACTCTAGAGACTTTACAGAAATTCCCGTGCGCTATGTTCAGAAAATGCTCGGCCATGCTTACTTTCCTGTCCAACAGTTCGGGGAAAATTATTGACAAGGACGCCCACCGGCTCGATTTCTCCTGTGTTAGTTCGAGCACTGTCCGTGTGTGCGCTGCAATTTCTGTATCCCATAATTTCACTGAGTCAGACCTTCGATTACTATAATGATACTCTGTGACCCAATGCAGCACAACTTACAATGCCTGCCCCAGGCCCTGGGGGGCAGTGAGGACACCTGAAGTTTTGCTATCTGACTTTTGAGCAATTTTTAACTTAATGGCTATCTCAAAATTTTTATTAGATGTATTTGGGGAAAAGGAGCATGGGGGGGGGGCTAGTTGCCCTCCAATATCTTTTTACTCTAAAAAACTGAACTAGAACTTTCAATTTCCAATCAAATGAGCCATCTCTAAAGTTTTTACAAGCATCCCTTCAATAAGAGCCATATATTCCCCAGGGCGTAACTTACAACACCTGCCCCTGGGCCCTGGGGGCTGTGTTGACCCTGGAGTTTTTGTTATATGATCTTTGAACTATTTAAAAAAAAAGCTATCTCAAAGTTCTTATCGGATGGGTTTGAGGAAAAAAGGGAATGGAGGGGAGGGGGGCAAGGTGCCCTCCAATCCCTTTTGACTCTTAAAACTGAACTAGAACTTTCAATTTCCAATTAAATGAGCCCTCTTTGAAGTGAATATGAGCATCCCTTCCATAAGACTCATATATGCCCCCAGGACACAACTTACAATGCCTGCCCTGGGCCCTGGGTGGTTGTGTTGGCACCAGAATTTTTGTTATATGATCTTTGAACATTTTTATTGGAAACATTTCAAATTTTTATTGGATGCATCAGGAAAAAAAGAGGTTTGGGGGGGGGGAGCTGGCTACCCTCCAATATCTTGTGATGCTTAAAAAGTGAACTAAAACTTTCAATTTCCAATCAAATGAGCCCTCTCTGAAGTTTATATGAGTATTCCTTCCATTAGGCCTAATGCCCAAAAACCCCCCCCCCCCCCATGGAAAAAATTCATACATCTTTCTCAATAGCAAATACTTTATATAAACAATGGACAAATGTCATAACTTAAATACCTTTCTCCAGGGGTTTTGTGGGGTCATTTTACACCAGTAGTTTTGTTATTCCGACTGATTAAATCTTTTAAAAATTATTATTTTCCTGGTTAATTTTTATTATAAGCCCACCCGGCATGAGCAGTCTGGAGGAGAGTATGGAGGAGTTGAATTCAAATTTAATTGGGGATCAATCACCCCAGGGTTAAAAAAGAATTCCTCCCCTCAATATAGGAACAAATTGAATCCCAAACTGCAATCCATGATTTCAAACAGCTCTTAAAAAGGGAATTTAATGGATATGCCCAAGTATATGTTGATCTATCTTTAAGTGAAGAGGGATGTGGAAGTGGATGCTTTTTAAAAGAGCTCAGCCTATGCATTGTGAAAAAACACAAGGCAGGGAACAGCACACTAACAGCTGGAGTAGCTGCAATAAATTTGTGCTTAGAGACCCTAATTAAACTGAAACAGAGCAATTAACATATAGTAATATTCTCTGACTCTAAATCTGCTCTCTATATCCTATGAAACACTAACTTTGAAACACTGGGCATAGGCCTACATCAAACCAAAGAAAACCTAAGCAGCATTGGAAGATTAGGCTTTGTTACTAAATTTCAATATATACCTAGTCATCTAGGTAAAGAAGGAAATGAAAAAGCAGACAAGATAGAAAAGCAAGAAGCAAAAAGCCAAATGGAACCAGTGAAATCTCTAACTATAAGGAATACAAATAGATTATGACTAAAAACATTGCTTGAATTAAAGCCACCAAATTTATCCCCCTTTCAAACCAGTATACAATCAGTCTGGTTCAACTGCCTGTGTTCAAATACAGCTAACTTCAACCACCACTCTCCTTCATACAAAATAAAGCAGCCAAATGGAGAAGTTGCCAATAGCCCATTTTGCAGGTACTGTAAAAACACAGAAGAAACCCCTGAGCATATACTGTTGAATTGTAAAATACTGGAAAGAAAACTGTCAATGGATCTAAATCTACAACACCATATATAGTAGGTCAAAATATGCTGACTATATTGAATTAGATAAACCCTACTATGATGTTACCTCACATTATTAGCTAATAGCTGATTTACATCTTTCCATTTTCATCCACATTTTGAATATTAATAAGTAGTGTTTACAACAGAAACTATGCAGTAAGGGATTATCTCATTCAGTAAAATTGAATTCTCCCAAGAAGAAGTGTATGAACTTATCATGAGAAAAGAAGAACAAATTAAAGATTTGGATCTATTGTCAACCCAGCCCAGAAAGAAGAAGGGTCAATGATCTGATTTTCAGGACACTTGCCTTGATTGTCTACAGTTGATTGATTAAATTTAATATAACAATGAACCTTGTTTATTTCAAAATCTGATAGGTTTTTTTCTAAATAACAAAACTATAGGATAACTGCCATAGTTGCTGTCTGTTAAAGATAATGTCTCATGTTTAATTATCAATGTTGTGGTCAAGATTTGTAGACCATTGGCCAAGATTGATAATTCTGAAAATTAGTAGTGGTCAAGATTAAAGTCTCAGCTGCCAGGTAAAGGACATACTGCATTCTAATCAGAGATACAGCTCAGATTAGGCACTGGCTAATCACTAGGAGTCTTACCCTATAGGCCTAGGCTACAGCAACAGTAACAAAGAAATCAGACATCAAAGCAAGGGTAACTCTTCTACTTATCCTGCTCCTGTACTTATATATCTCTTTCTGAAATTTTCATTAGTATTATATGGTACTTTATTACATATTAGCTATTAGCCTATATTATATATAACTAATTTCTCTAGTATTTAACTATAGGCTAACACATTGGGAAAAATGAATAAAAGTGAGTCTGAAACAAGATTGATTGCTTCAGGTTTGCTTGTCACAAGCTGATGCTCATCACTGCTAAAAATGGGGGTGCAAACCAGTCATGTACACCAGCTATTTTTCTGTGGCATGTACCCAATTTGCTGGTAGCCAATGCATTGAGGTACACACCTCAATGCATTGGGTACCCCCCATACCAGTTAGGGTTTCATGTACAACCATCAACATATAATGTACTCCTTCACCACTGTAGTAGTATACCACAGGATCTGTACCTCATAATTTGATACCTACATCTAACCAAGTGTACTACTCCATATATAGCATAGCAGGACCTACTCCATATATAGCGTAGTAGGACCTATGCCATGTTTAATGTAGTACTGATTGGAGGGGTGTAGCACTCAAATTCTTAGGTACAGATCCTGTGGTGTACTACTGCAGGGGTGAAGTAGTACATTATGTTGATGGTAGTAGGCCTACATAAAACAATTAATATCCCCAACTGCCCCATAATGATTTTCACTTTTGCATGTATTCTGAGAAAACCAATGACCAATTTGCTTCTTCCTTTGAGCATATTTAAACTGAAGTGATGCAAAGAAAACCTCAAATATAAATAAATGTATTTTCTCAGAATAGGCCTAGACAAAAAGTGAAAACGGGTATGGGGGTACCCAATATATTGGGGGCAGTACCCAATGCATTGGGGTGTGTACCCGGACGGCTAGGCTGTCTACCCAATCTGTTTGTACAGAGATACAAACCACAGAAAATAGCTAGAATGTACATGACGACTCCTGGACGACTCACATGAACTAAACAGTTAAACAGGATCTGTAGATGTTACAGACATGCCTGTTATGAGTTTGATTCCTGGCGTTATTCTATACTAACAAGTAACAGCTAATATACTGTACCTTCAGCTGTAGTTCAACCCCACGACTTAATGGCTAATGCTTTTTATGCTGTTGTTACGAAGCCACGTGTCTCTTGGGATTTGAAAACTTCACCGCAGTGCCGCGGTTAGATTCGTATTTTGACCATAGAGTTAAAACGTGATTTTGACCTTTCGTGAGCATTCGTTCGTTCGTTCCTTCGAAAATCGGATGAATTGCCAAAAAATATAAATTCTTCCCGAAAAAGTAAATCACGCCAAGAAATAAGCCAGTTCAAAATAAAAATAGCCAAGTTTTAAGCCACAAGCCAGTTCCAAAAATTTTCACGCCAGTCGCCAACAAAATAAGCCAGTTTGGCGTAAAATAAGCCAATCTGGCCACACTGATTTGTAATCTCCTTCTTACCAGGGTTGCCACCAGACCCAAAAATTTCGTAACGTCCAACTCTTAAAAATGTAACTTTTTCGTAACTTTTGATAGGAAAGTCTCTTTTCAAGGCAGGGTGCCTTAATTTCGCTATCAAGCCGCCGTTTTTTTCCCTCTTTTTTGCTTATCGATATCAACCTCCGGGCTTCAACCGTCATCCCGGCTAATCTGTTTCTTAAAGATAAATACTGTCATCTTGGGCTCGCCATGTATATCAGTTCATAGGAAGAAGAATAAATTTTTCTTGAAACAAAAATTCTACATTCCACTTTAAAATTCTGTTCATTTTCTTTCTTATTTTTCGGATGAAAAGAGGTAGGTAAAAGAGCATTAGGCAATTCAGGATGGTACTATAGGCAGAACAATCGCACTGCCTAAGTAAAAAACAATGTTGGCACAATTTTTTTTTTTCCATACCAGGACAATTCGTATCGAAGGAGTTGTCGTAGAGACTTCAATTGGACTCATTAGATTGGAAATTGGAATAGCTAGTGCCCTTTTTAATAGTAGAAAGTGATCGGAAGGCGGATAACACCCCTTCCACGCCCACCATTTCCCCAAACACATCCAATCAAAATTCTAAGATAGCCATTTTGTTCAGAGTAACTGATTTCCAGAGAGACAATATGTTTTTGAGGAGGTTACTCCCCCACAACCTTTAGGGCAGGAGTTTTAAGTTTTAACCTGGGGGTATATAAGAACGATGTTGGCACAATGTGTTATTTATTATTTTTTCCTTTAGACCAAGGCACTTCGTATCGAAGAAGTTGTCGTAGAAACTTCGAAAAGGGCTCATTCAATTGGAAATTGGAGTGGCTTATGCCCTTTTTAATAGTCGTAAGTGATTGAAAGGCAATTAACACCCCTTCCACGCCCACCACTTCCCGAAACACATCCAATCAAAATTTTTATATAGCCATTTTGTTTAACGTAGTTGAAAGTTCTGGACATTAGGTCTAAGAGGATGACAACCACCCTCAAAGCCCTTAGGGTAAGGGTTGTAATTTATGCCCTGGGGGCATATAAGATGTTTATAGAAATCGTTGTTGTAGAAACTCAAAAAGGGATCATTCGATTGGAAATCGAAAGGCCCAGTGCCCTTTTCAATAATCGAAAGTTATTGGAAGGCTTGACATTTTTATAGTAAAGATCGATGTGGGTATGATGTATCCTTTTTTTTTGTTGTTGTTGTTGTTTAGACCAGGGCACTTCGTATCGAAGGAGTTGTCGTAGGAACTTCAAAAAACGCCCGTTCGATTGATAATAGAAAGGGCAGATGTCCTTTTTAATGGTCGAAAGTAATTGGAGGTAAACTAATCCACCTCCCACGTCCACCCTCTCATTTGCCTTTATGTTTAAAAAGTAAATGTTGCCTTAAATTTAAATCAAAATGCACTGTATTAATGCTAATTTCCAATAAGGCATCTCAGTAGTATCCCAAGAACGACTGAGGGTTTTAAGTTCAAACTTTCGGGGCTACTTCTGCTCTTAAAATTTAACCAAATCAAAATAGCGTAAGTGTATCCAAGCTATCAAAGAAAATAAACAGATTTTTTTGCGAATGGTATCAAGTTTTCAATTTCAGGTCAACTAGAGGAGGTATAAAATTAAATTAAACACTACTATTTGTGTCCAGATTTTTAAAAGGGTCTATGTTGTTAAAAATGGCTGAAAATTTTTTTCCAGCATACAAAGAGCAGGCCAAACTATAAATTCTTAAAAAACAAAAAGATTTAAAGCATTATTTTCTTTTTCCTTGAAAAGGTTATGTCAATATAAAACGAACAGAAATTAATTAAGAAATTTGTTTCCACAAAATAAGTTTTTCAAAGAAAAGTAAAGAACTCCATTAAACAAAAAATTAACAGAAATTAACATAAGTTGGGCTCAAAACCCCTATGTCTTCCCAAGGCCAGAACATAATTTCCACTTTACTGAAAAAAATACAAAAGAATGTGCATTGTCAGTTTAATATACATATACTGATATTTAGTAATCAAAATCTTAATATTACTTGATTTATTAAAGTCATAAAAGTAAAAACATTTATATTTTTTCAGTAAAGTGCAAATTCTGTTCTGGGAAGGCATAGGGGTTTTGAGCCCAACTTAAGTTAATTTTTGCTCGTTTTGAGTTTGACTCGGTTATTTATTGTAATTTCTGTATGTTTTGGGTTTCATTTATTTATCGATCTGATTTGTGGTAGTTTCCCGATTGGTAGATTATTTGATTTTATTTTTGCTCATTTTTTGTTTAATAGAGCTCTTTACTTTTCTTTGAAAAACTTATTTTGTGGAATTTTTTATTTTATTAATCTGGAAAAGAGAGATAGTATAGAAATATATCTATAGAGGACGACAGTTTTTTTTTTTTTTTTTTGTTTTTTTTTTTTTTTTTGCCAAGTAATTACCTCTTAAACATAATAGAAATGAATTACATTTCTTTTTGGACAGTGAGCAGAGCACACTGAAGTTGAAATAGCCTTAAACTTTGACTTGAAACTTCATAACTTGACCACTTCTTTCAGAAAACAATTTTGGAGGATTATTCCCTGTTGATAAGAAAAGAGGGTAAAGGTGCAGTTTAATTCCCCCTGTAGTGTAGGGTGCAGGAGCCCAATGGTAAAGGTGCAGGTAAGTTCTCCCTTATAAAAACAACTTATTTCAGCAGATACAAAGAAGAAGCCCATTTGCGGCATTCTTCGGGACCCCAAGGTCCGATGCTAGCATCAGATCCCGTGAGTGGCAGTTTACGCTCGTCAAGTTCTGGCTGTACCGGCCACAAGTGTCCCAGCTAAACGGCTTTTTAGCACGACAGGACTGATAGTGACTGCAAAAAGATCAATGTCTCCAGGCAGAGTGAACTAACTCACTTTTGTTACATCAATTGTAACTGAAGTGATGTAACCGCTGATTTAAAATTATTGTTAAGCCATGGTATCTAACTTGTATACAGTGTTTTTTTTACGTTGTTATTTGTTTTGTTTTTTTTACTTCCTTTTCGTATGTATTTGATGAACAGGAGATGTTTGAACTTCAAACTTTGAAAGTTATACACATATTAGCCCAAATCATTAACAAGAAGAAAATAATTAAACACGGGATTTTATAGGAACAATGCGATGTTAAACATTAACACAACATAGGTTTCCCTGGGGTCTAGTGGCTAAAAATGAGAATTCTACTTGGTCTGATCGACGGTGAACATAAACACTTTCCGCACGGCCCAACAAATTCTTGTTTTGTCATATTGTTCTTGTATGTTTTTAGCCAACCATTTAAAAATCCTTACTAAAATCAAGTTGAGGTTGAATTGCTTGGTGAATTGGATTTCGGCACGGTGAATTTCGGCATGCCTAGCGGCGCGCCGCCGCCGATACTAAATCACACATTCGCCGCCGTCATGTCGGCGTGGCGCGGCTTCGGGGACTAGTCTCACCTCCTCTAATTTCAAATTGTCATCGCTTCAACATGAAGATTTAAGAAATTCCGAGTGACAGAGTGTTTGTTTCGTTTTTATTTTATCGAACAAAAAATATTTCAATCGTTGTCTTCAGTTCCTACACAAAACAACAGTTATTTTGCATAATATGCATTGAAATAAATGAAGAGTTCACACAATTCAACCCCAAGAATGTTACCCTAAATCTGTTTTGATGGGTCTCACAAGTCCAGGTACGTACAAAGAACTTATGGGGGAGGTGGTCAAACAATAAAAAAAAGATTAAACTCATTTTCAAAATGAACCAAAAAGTAGAAATTTTTTTTTCTCAAGAATATATGAATATAAGCGAACATGAGGGGCACAAAAAGCATTGAGTTTTGCATCAAATAAACACCAAATTTATTTAAGTTTTAAATGCATAAACGGAAAAAGTCGATGAGTTGAGGAAAACAAATAAAAAAGATCAAATTATGCAAAAACGAATCGAATTTTGGCCCCAAATTTTCACTTATATTAATATTTTCAAATTAAAAAAAAAATATACATAATGTCTCATTCCAGATTACAACCTAAGTTAACACAGCCTCGGGATGTGCTCTTACCGTTGTGCTATCACTTTTTAAGTAGACTGTAAGCCTACCCTATAAAGATACAAGACTGTTATCTTCTTCATAAAAATGGGCATTAGTCTAGTTGTCGTTTTCTAAAGCCAAATATTTAGTGATTGTCCTTTTCTGAAGAAATCATGCTAAACACACAAGCAGTACCATTAAATTATTTATTTTATGCTATTTCCAAATATCATGGCCACTTTTCTGAAAATACAACCACAGAAAACGGTACACAACCGAAACTCTAGAAAACGATATTTTGATACAAATAGATACATCAAAAGAATCAGATTTTAATGCTGATTTCAAATATATAAGTTTTATCAAGTTTAATCCCACCCAAGTTTTTTAAACTGAAAGTAAGGTGCGACATTAAAAGTTAAAACGAACAGAAATTATTCCGTATATGAAAGGGACTGTCCCCTCCTCAACACCTCGCACTTTACGTTAAAGTTTGACTCTGTCTCCCAACTTTATTTTTTAAAACAATAAAAAACTTTAGCGTAAAGAGCAAGGCGTTGAGGAGGGGACAGTCCCTTTCATATACGGGATAATTTCTGTTCGTTTTAAGTTTTAATGTCACTCCTTACTTTCAGTTTAAAAAACTTGTTTTTTTATTTAATCCCATATAAAAAGAGCAACTTTTGTAACCTGATATTATGTCAAACCAATCAGAAGGGGGGATGAGGTTGTTACGGAAAGAATCATACATATATCATCGGTACTTGTCAATTAGTTTATACACACGCAAGATAGATGCTAAAGGAAACTAGTCAAACGGGTATCAGTCAGTAGAGAATAGGATCACAAAGCGTGGTTTGTCATCGCGTTTACAATATTTAAACTCTTGGTTTTTGGGGTTATGGGGGAAAAAGTACCTAGATTAGGTTACGTATTTAATATATACTATGCTTTACCCCCACCCCACCCCCTAATGTGCAAACATATAGCCCAGATTTGGTTCTAATTTTGTATATTTTCATCATATATTGTTTTATTTCATTAGCATTAAGTAATGTAACTAGCACCTTCTCCATATAATTTTAGTATGACTGTTGACGGAACAAGATTCAGAGTCAACTGATGAAATTGAAAGTTGGTGAGGTCACTAACTGACTATTTTCACTAAACAAATGATAGTCGTATGCTCATGAGAGAGAATGTTAACTTAATGTGCGAGTAAGCGAAGTGGGTATTTTCTCATCCTAATAACTGAGTGATTGTTTGGTAAGATTAAATGACTGCGATATGAAAAAATGTCGATACTCATCTCAGTGTAATTAAAATGGGAACAGCGGATTTTGTCATGGGGTAAAAAATATATTACTTAAAAAATATGAAACTTCCTCATTATTCAAAAGCGTAACATAATCGTAACATAAAATTAAAAACGTAACAAAAATGCAACGTTTTTAGGACCGTAACGTAATACGTACCGTTTTATTTAAAACGTACCAAAAATGGTACGAACGTAACCTCGGTGGCAACCCTGCTTCTTACAAAATAGTGGAATCTTAAATTACAACTGTAGAGTGTGTTGAAGACAATTGTACATGGGATGATAATTCAGGATATTTTGTAGCTAATTGAATAACCTATATTTGTTAAATAACTGTTAAATATTTTTCTTAGTAATCACGAGCTGAATGATCTGAAGATGAGTAATCATAATTTTTTTCTCCATCCATTAAGACTATGGAATTCAGGACCTGATCAATGCTTGGACGTTGGCCATTCTTAGCGTAATTATGTCTAATATGACTTTTGATTTAAAAAAACAAGTCACTTTTAGTTTATCATAAGTTTCAATCCTTTTTTTGATTTTTAGAACTCTTTGCACGTTTTCTATTGACAAAAACTCTCTTTGTCACGGTTCTGGTTAGGCAAATTAGTAAATGATCCACCTTGAAGTCACTAAGAGGCAACCCAAGAATAGTTTCTCTTTTGAGAATAGGGACGAAGGAGTTCATGACCAAGTGTTAACCCTTGGCTTTGATGATAATTATTTCCAAGGTGACAATAATAAGCCAAATTTTCTTACCTTTTCTAAACGGCAAATATAATGCAAGATGAACCGAACCATAACTTCGAGGGCCTCATAAACTTTGACCAGACCAATTGCTAAAGAAAACAGCAAACTCAAATTAACAAAAGTGGGCAAAAATTTTAGATCAATATTTTATTTTTGAATTTTTTACTTTGATGATCTGATAAACTTGCATTTGAAATAAAAGTTCATATATCACATTAAAAAGGCTTTTTGTCAGTATGAGTTCTTTGATGAATAGATAGGTAGCCTTTTTGGCGGAATGTTTTCTCACATATATTACATTCAAAAGGTTTTTCACCTGTATGAGTTCTCTGATGATCAGATAAACTTGCGTTTGAAGTAAAACATTTTGTACATATGTTACATTCAAAAGGCTTTTCACCAGTATGAGTTCTTTGATGAAAAAATAAGTCGGAAATTCGGCAGAATGTTTTCTCACATATATTACATTCGAAAGGTTTTTCTCCAGTATGAGTTTTTTTATGATAAGATAAACTATTGCTTTGTGTAAAACATTTCTTACATGTATCACATTTGATGGGTTTATCTCCAGTATGAGTTCGTTGATGAGTAAATAGTTTGGCTTTTACTCGGAGTTCTCTGATGACGAGATAAACTGGCACTTGAAGTAAAACATTTCTAACACATATCACATTTGAAAGGTTTTTCTCCAGTATGAGTTCTTTGATGAATTAATAGGCTGGCTTTTTGGCTGAATGTCTTTTCACATATATCACATCCAAAAGGTTTTTCTCCAATATGAGTTCTTTGATGAATAAATAGGTTGGCTTTTTGGCTGAACGTCTTCTCACATATATTACATTCAAAAGGTGTATCTCCAGTATGAGTTCTTTTGTGATCAGATAAACTTCTACTTGTAGCAACATATTTCTTACAGATATCACATTCGAATCGTTTTTCTCCCGTATGAGTTCTCTGATGACAAGATAAACTGACACTTGTAGTAAAATCTTTCTTACAGATATCACATTCGAAAGGTTTTTCTCCAGTATGAGTTTTTTTATGATAAGATAAACTATTGCTATGTGTAAAACATTTCTTACATGCATCACATTTGAAGGGTTTATCTCAAATATGAGTTCTTTGATGAATAAATAGGTAACCTTTTTGTCTGAATGTCTTCTCACATATATTACATTTGAAAGGTTTTTCTCCAGTATGAGTTCTTTGATGAATTAATAGACTGGCTTTTTGGCTGAATGTCTTTTCACATATATCACATTCAAAAGGTTTTTCTCCAGTATGAGTTCTTTGATGAATAAATAGGTGG
>JAQQPU010019824.1:5683-16044 GCA_029168905.1 Artemia sp. Kazakhstan ARC1039
GTGACACCATAGTTCTCGTAGTTTTGGTTCGCTTTAAATTTGACTTTATGGTTCAGTGACGTTTTTGAGTATTTCCAGTGCACAGCTTCATTTAATTGGTTCACTAGTTATTCATGCTGTCATCAAATTCACGCCTCTAAGGATACTTATGCTAACTCAGGTTGACCAATTCGCTAAAACGCCAAAGACAAGGGTACTGTTATCTCAGCCTTATACCGTATTGAGAGCATGAAACAGCATTGATAAGCACATTTCATAATAAAAATAATACTGATAAATCTATTAGCCATCTTATGGCTGATTCATCCATCTTATGGCTGATTTCTCAGTCGTTTTCAGGAACTCATTTGCCTTCCTTATGAATTTTTTTAGGGGACCCTTTTGGATTGATTATCTACCAGAAAGTTTTTTCGACCGGCCAGAATATCACTCAGGATATGCAGTCTCCCATGTTTTTATTGATTAATTTAATAGGATGCATAGTTGAAAGATTAAATTGGTATTCAATAAATTTAATGTTTTATTTTGATTGAGGTGCGTTAAGGAAGGACTTGAGAGCTGAGTGTTAAGTTAGTGGTAGAAGGGTACACAAATGTTGATATTTTATTTTGCTTCTTAAATCCCTTCTCAGGTTAATGTTAATTATTATTTTTTTTGTATTTTTTGGATTTTTTATTATCCGTCCTCCATATGTTGCTGTGGCATTTGGAAGGGCATTTTAATAATTGATATTAAATTAAACAATTACTTAAATGCTGGTTTAATAAATGATTCTTAAACAAAGAGATAATTAAGAAAGGCATCGGTGAATTTATTTAATAGCTTAAGAAAAGGGAGGGAGGAGTTAGCTTGTTTAAAAATATTAGAAACTTGAAGACAACCTCTAAGGATGTTAAATGTAGATGTCCCAGGACTGACGTGAGAAAAGTTTCCAATATAAAAAACTAAAACTTCTAAACTTGTAACTTAACGTCACAAGGTTGAAGTTACAAATCAGTTAGTTCGACCAAGAAATAACACTTTCTTCCATTCTCTTTTTACAATACTATTGAAAATATTGTTGTATTGAAGTTTTTTAAACATTGTGGTTTTTTAGAATTTATCGTACGAAAACTTTAGGAAAGTTGAGAAAGTTTTTTTATACAACACTTATTACAGACTGTGTGTAGCTTAAAATTTAAAACCCGCTTTTTGACTGTTATAACTTAATTTAAATTGAATTTCTAAAATTTACGCGTAATAAAGATAAAAGACTTGTCAGGGCTCAAGAAAACTTACCGCAGTTTTAAAATCTTTGTGCTGAATTAAGGTAAGAAAGGAAAAAATCAAAGTCAACAAAATTTGGGTTAAAATTTATTCCCCAGATATCTTTTTTTACGTTTTTGATCTCATTCAATTGCTTTATCACATTACTTTGTCTCATCAACTGAATTCAGTGTCATCAATGACACTGAAATCAAATGATATCAGTGTCAATCCACCAGTGCAATGTGCAATCCACCAGTTCCTTTGTTGTCTGAGCTAAAATTATACCTTGGCGATTGATGAAAAATACCATTACGTACAGAAATTTAATTGTACTTATACTGCTTATAAAATTGCGTGAGGTGGGTTTTAAATTTAGTTTGTGAAATGTATTTTAAGCGTTTTTAAGTCTATTTAGGTGTATTCAAAAAAGAAATAAGTTCCCTTTTAAAAATTTTATTAATTTTTTTTTACCTTTTGTTAATGCATTCATTCATGAATTTTACTTTAAATTACTCTGCTTTAGTGAAAGTTCTCCCGGTTGTTTTCTTTGTCCTATTTAATTATAATTCCTTACGCAAATAATGAATTCTTTCCACTTTGTATTCACCTAATCTAGTTGAATTTACTTAAAATAATGCTTAATATACTTATTCTGAGTTTGCATGATCTTAATTCTAGTTGGAATCTGGTACATAATTTGGAGCAACATAGGCAAGGTTCAAGAAGAAAAAGAAGTTTTATCCTGTCTCCCACATTCGAGTGTTGTTCAAACCCAGTGCTTAGAAAACGGGCTGTCTAATCGTCTGATCATTCATGCTGATTGTCATGCTTCAAATAGAGGTCTTTTTCTTGGACTCCTTGTTCTTGCTGGGAGTATTGTCGTCGTTTTCATTATTTTCATTGGCTCTTCTGATCAAGAATTTATGAAGCATGCTGTCCTTGCAAGCAGCCTTTTTGGTAATGTTTTTTTTTAGAACTTAACATAATATAGTACAATAGTATTATATTTTAAATGTGGAGGGATTTCAGATGATCTAAGCTGTCTTTCTGATGATCTAAGTTCCCATGTTCATACATAAGAGCTGACAATAAGTTTAAACTATGATCTTTGGGAAGTCTTACTACTACTACTACTTATAATTCGCCGCAGCACCAAACATCCTGAGGCCGACACAGCTACGCACGCTCCTTCTGCATCCCAATTTATTTAAAGTCTCCCTCTTTACATCCTCCCAGGAAGTTCCATTTCCCTTAAATCTTTCCTTACGATATTCTCCAACCCCAACCGAGGACGACCTGCTTTCTATTTAGACCTTGATGGTTGACTGAAAGGGGCATTGTTTGGCTTTTGGTCATCCTTCATCCGCAGAACGTGCCTAGCTATTTCAACCTTTCTCTCATTACAGCCTTAGAAAGCTGGATTATGCCATAATTTCCGTACAACCTACTGTTTGAAATACAGTTGGATACCCAAACAATCCTTAGGCAATGGCCCTGGAAAACATCTAGCAAATCTTCCTCCGTTTTTCAGAGCGCGAATGCTTTAGAACCATATTTGACCACTGTCATCACTTTAGCTTCCAATGCTCTAATCTTGGTTCGCAGACTTATCCTCGTATTCTTCTAAACTTTTTTCAACTGTGAAAAAAACACCTCACAAATTATTTTTCATAAAATTATTCCATTCAGCATTTCAAATTTCAATTTCTCAAGTTTAGTATTCAACTGCTCCTGGAAAGTTTTTCTCAAATTCTTATACTGGATTCTACCAACGCCATTGCTGTCCAGAAGGTGTCCTCCGAAATTTCAGCTTTAAATTAGCCCTTGAAAATACTAGATGGTTATTTATACTTTTAACGTCAATACCAGCACTACTATATACCCTAGTATCTTGTATTGGTCATGTCAGTCTTTGGTCTAAAATAACATAATCAACAAGTTTAGCTGTCTTACCATCTTGTGAATACCATGTTAACCTATGGCCCATTTTCTGACCAAACACTTTATTGGTTATAGCTAGATTGTTATATCTACAAAATTACAGCAATCTGTAGTCATCACTGTTTTCTTTCTCTACACCAAATTTATCTAGGCTAGGATACCATCTGATCCTATTTCTACCGACCCTGGCATTAAATCTTTCTAATAAAACACCATATATTTTACCTGGAACCCGGTCTATTTGTTCCTGTAACTGTAAGTAAAATTCATCTGAGTCCCTAGTATCTCCGTCAGTCGGTTCTACTGTGGCATATACTACTATGACTGATACTCTGCACTTTTGAATAATAAAATAAGCGATTGGAATTCTATTATTAATACTTTTACAGCCTAAACAAGACTTAGCAGCTTCCTTATTCATCATGAGCCCTACTCCCTGTCTGTGTGTCCCATCCTTTCTGCCTGAGTAAATACATTCTATATCACCTAATTCAATGTTTCCTACCCTAGGATATGAGTTCATGAAACTACTAATAAGTCTTGATCAAAGCGTCTGAATTCGTCAGTCAAAATGCCGAAACAATAGTTATTTTTTAACGTCGTAACATTCCGAATTGCAATTTTAATATTCTTTAATTCACTAAAACTATTTTGGCCACAGGAAATGCAATTGTCTCATAAACAGTGCAGGATGGAGACCACCACATCTTCTCAGGTCGACATCGAAGCACTTAAGAACCTTGGCTTAGAACCAGACAGCAAGAAGTCCTTTGGACCTCCAGTTGGATGAAGGCTTTGTGTAATCCTGGACCAACCTTCGTCAAAATATGATTTTCAGCATTTGGCGATTTTCTTCTATCAACAAGAAAAACCCTGCACAGACAATCTCAACCTTATTTTCTCCGACTCATTATATATCCATGCCTACAAAAATTATGCTACCAGGGGAGGGCAGCCCGTAGTTGACAAATTAGCCAGGAAGAGATTTTTTTAGCCCAAAAACGCCCGAAAACCATTCTCTATGATGTTCAAGTGCACCTATGGCAGTGAAGAAAAAAAAAAACAAAAAACGAGCATCCGTATAGAGCATCAAAATATAGAATCATTACTACCCATACAAAAGCCAGGGTTCCAGCCAGGGAGCTTTAAGTTTCCGGGCTGTAAGTTTTCTTGATCGGGTTTTCGGCCATGGCGATTCCAATGGTTTAGTTTCTGTTTCGATTTGATGCCATTTCTAGAAGTTTCTGGCTATTTTTTGAAATTCCCTTAAATTTGTTTTCAAACTAACATTTTACAACTAAGAATAATTTAGATAATACTTATCGTTGCTGAATTAGCTAGGAAAAACAAGTTCTTCTCACTTGCAATTTTTATTAAATGTGTTTTTTTTGCTACTATTGTCCGTGTTTTGTTTTTTATATGGTTAGCCAGGGCTAATAATAAATGAGAAATAATGGGATGATAGACAATAATTCAATAGATAATGTAAATCAATAAATGAATAGCTTAAATAAATAAAAAACGAGAAGTGATGATTGAGAATTTGTAAACAAATAGCAACGCTAAAACTCTGATTGAGACAGAAAAAAGAAATCTAAACACACTAGCACGTAAGAAGGAGAAGAGGGGTAAATCCATTTTTATGGAGATTTATCCACTTGGCAGGTAACTGCTCCAACATGAGTAGGAACATAAAGAAAGTAATTAATGTACAAAAAGAGACTGTCCTAGAAAAAGCAGGTAAAATATGTTTGTTCTTCTTACGTTTTAGATAAAATAAAACGCTACTGTAAAAATAAATTTCGTCGAGCCTCTATTTTATGTTAAAAATCAATAAAGAGAAATAGAACTTAAATCTCACTAAGAGCCATAAGTATGCGCTTTAAAAAAGTCAACTCGGTAAACATCAATAATATTCAATATACAAACCCGAAAAAATTCAAACTGAAAGAAAAAAACTGACCAAATGCAGGAAGAGACAGATATAGAAACAAAGATAAAGGAAAAGGAAAGACAGAGATATAGAGAAAGAGAAACAAATTGACCCAAGAAAAACTTAAAAATACTGAATAAAAACAAATTCATAAGAGAAAGGTTAAAGCTCCTTTTGTATCTTTTTGTAAGTGCATACATGAGTAAGTATTAGGACCTTTTTAATTTTATCTGGGGGCTGTTTCTAAATTGATACTAAGTAAAAGACAAATTATCAGACTTATAGAGATTTGATACTTCCCATTTTCCAAAATATAAACAAAAATCATACCGTCTAACACTTAATGAGGACATCTCAGACCAAACCTAGAAAAGCATGGTAAGGTACTTGGTCTTCTTTATTTATGATCTTAGTCACCCATTTATAAATGGATTTAACTTGATTAGATCGCCCCTTTGTAAGGCCCCGGTACCCATTTAAGAATGCATTTTCTAAAATAGGGTAAACAATCATTTTCCAGGCAATCTCTAGTGGATATTTCAAGATAATTAGTTGAGCTTGGTGAATGAAATTCGCAAGATTTGATACTTGAGCTAATCGCTCAACGATTCCTTCTTCCGGCTGTACTACATCCTTAAAAATATTTAAGTGCACTTGCTCAGGAAGTGACTATTTGCCTAAGTCTGATAACCTAAACTTATATATCAAGTGCAAGGCCGTACCCAGAGGAGGGTTAGGGGGTTTGAACCCCCTCCTAAATGTTGGTTTGACTCGTAAAAACTTAACAAGAATAGATATAAACAAATTTTGTATGCGTTTTTGAGGGTTTTTTGTGTACCCCCCCCCCCTGGAAAAAATCTTTGATTAAAACCCCCTCCGAAAAAAAATCCTGGGTAAATCCTTGATTAAGTGAATGGGACTTTGTGAAAATAAATTCCTAATATATTTCAAGAATAGTTATTGACCGACTGGCTTTCTTCAGTAATTCAAAGCTAATCAGAATTTGCTCTGTAATTACTTTGTAATTGACTTTGATAATTACTTAAAACACTGCGAAAAAACTTCAGAGGTCACCTATACTTTCTTTGATGATCTATAAATTGCAGTTATTTCCCTTTCTAAATATAAATTTTAATTTGAAAACTTAATCTAAATCTAATCTGCTGTCTTTAACCTACATATAAAAACATTAGATGTCACATAAAATTTCTTTGATGATGGATAAATTGTAATTATTTCCCTTTCTAAATATAAGTTTTCATCTAAAAAACTTAATCTAAAGTTTTTTCTATTTAATATAAAAACTTTAGAGGTCATCTACACTTTCCTTAGTAATGTATAGATAGTAGCTATTTCCCT
This sequence comes from Artemia sp. Kazakhstan ARC1039, assembly GCA_029168905.1. NCBI lineage: Eukaryota > Metazoa > Arthropoda > Branchiopoda > Anostraca > Artemiidae > Artemia > Artemia sp. Kazakhstan ARC1039. The sequence goes on from JAQQPU010019824.1 coordinate 12,165, forward strand.
TTCTTAAGATATATTTTAATCCCAAGTCGTGTTTTTACTCAATAATGGTTATATTTCGTTATATTTCAGAAGTTTTACTGTTAGTCATGATGATAATTTCTGTACTCATCGCCTATCGTCAGATGACACGACTGCATATAAACCCAAATCCAGTATCACAACTAGATGACTGTCTTCTCTTCATATGCATACCACTTTTCTTCCTCTACGGAATTTTTTGTATTGTACCAGCCTTAGCTGTGCGGAACTTCCTCGCTATTGCGCTTATCCTCATGCAGGTAGTCTTCTGTTTTCTCTTTTCCTTTCTCTCTTTTTTATTCTACTTTTGGAATTTATTACATTAAGCTACAAAGCACGGGTATTTTGTTTTAAAAAAGTTATTATCAGTAGGTAATGAACTGTTTAGGATATGATCAACTGATTCAACTGATTCAGTCTGAAGATCCATTCTGAAGCGTATTTTTTATGTCACTAAACAACACTGAAAATATAGAATAAGCATAACTTTATTCTATTAAAGTTTTGAAAGAAATGAAAAGTCCAAAATTTATTTAAATTTTATTGGAAATTTGATTTAATGTATTTCAATACACAGGAACTACTGCAAATATTATGATTTTGGTTTTATAGTTAATTGTAAGTCTTTAGGTAATGCTAGATGGTGTTAGTTGTTCTTTTCTCAGACATAAATTTCCGTTACCTGTTATATTGGTGTCCAATAATTTTTAAGATTATGCGTAATATTTGATTTCTATTACGCTCTCCGTTTATTTTTTTTTTATATCTTACTTCATAAAATCATTAGAAAAAAATACTTGATAGTTTGTTTAAAAAAAAAAGAAACCTATTTTTTTTATGTAGACCTTTTATTCTCTACATTATGTTATCATGCATATTAAATCAATTCTAACGCTTCAGAAGTACAAAAAGAAAGAATCTGCATGCAGAAAGCGTTACGTCACTCAACTCTACTTAAAAAGTATGGAAGAAAGTTTATATGAATTTATTACGGAGTTGATTTAAAATAAGAGAGTACATTTATTTAGTTCCAGTCAGAAATTTGTAGTGAAATTTATTTTATTACCAATTAAGTGAATTAAGAGTAACAAACGTTACAATTTTGGATTCTAAATTATTTTCTCAGATTTGAACTTCAGTTTCCTCTTATTCTAGTTTGCATAATCTTTGAGATTATGGGGTTATATAATTTAAATTTTTCCCTCCATTTCATTGTTTTACATCTTGCTTTAACAAATTTCTGAGTAAGTTGAGTATTTGATATAGTTAAACTATCATGTCATAGGATTGAAGCTAAAATTTCTTCATAAGTGATGAAAATCAACTCTTTTTGGTAAAAAAAAAACTTTTCAAGTCAAAATACCAGTGTATATGAAATAGCTTGGGATTAGCTTGGGAAAATCTTAGCAGTTTACTTAGGTTGGTTAACTTTAAGTTGGCAGGCCTCTTGAGGACCCACAAACTTTTTATACCCTTTTCTGTATTTCGAAATTCAGGAAAAGACAAGTTTGATGTAATTTAAGTTCCATTTTTTTCAGAAAACGCAACTTAGTCGCAAGTCGCTAAACGCCAGATACTGTTGGTAATTTTTTTTTTTTCAACACTAGAGCCAATTTCCTCTATTTCAGTTTTCTATACTCAGTGCTTGTAATAATTCTCTGACAGCTAAAGCTACATCTTCCAAATCCTTGGCAATATTATCCATGGCCTCCACGTCACACCTCCTTAGTTCATATTTTAATACTGTCTCTACTTTCCTTTTCTCTATGTTTGCCCCTGTGAAAAAGACTCAGCAACTGAAACGTCGATTTGAGGCCTATGTGCAGCAATGGCTCTGGAGGATCTTTACCCTTTATCTTTATCCTACATTCTATACATTCCTCTTATTTTCATATATTCTATCACTCAGATAATTCTTTTACAAGGTCCTTCTCCTCTCTATTAAACATAAAGTATTTTTCCTAGTAGTCCTTTTAGTCCCATGTGCTCTATTTCTTTATCTTTGGTTTGCCTTTTTAGGACTGTTAAATTTTTCGTTATTCCTTGTTTTAACTTTATTAATTTTGTATGGCAGATATTTATTTTTGTTTCACTTTGGGTTTTCGTGTTTTTTAGACTTTTTGTTACATTAATGATGTTCGTTTTTTTTCAGTTTTCAACATATTATTACTGTGAAAGAAATTACAAAAAGTAAAATTTTACCTTGCCTTGTCTAATATAATTGTTTCTTATCCAGGTTGTTCAAGTAATCATCCAAACTCCATTTTTAATAGATGCTTTGAGACGATGTAGCAATTCAGCAACTTTGCGGGCCCGCAAACCCGGTCGTGAATTTGTGACCTTTTTAATAGTGGCCAATATGGCAATGTGGGTGTTGAACACATTTGAAATTAAATCACATGAAACCCATTTAGAACGAATTCGATTCTATGGTCAGCCCTTGTGGACATTTTTAAGTCATGTGACGCTACCATTAACTTTGTTTTATAGATTTCACTCAGCCGTATGTCTAGTTGATGTATGGAAATCTGCTTATGAACCCGGAGACCATTAACTTGGCGTATTTCCAGCGTGTAAAGTGCCATTTTCCTAATTTTTCTGCAATAAATTATTTATCAGCAATTATACCTATCAGTTTTGGACATTAGGTCTTGAGGATTACAACCCCCCCCCCCCGGTGTTCAGGGGGAGGGTGGGAAGGGGGGTTTTTTTTTCCAGGGCACTTCGTATCGAAGGAGTTGTCGTAGAAACTTCGAAAAGGGCTCATTCGATTGAAAATAGAAAGGGCTAGTGCCATTTTTATCAGTTGAAAGTGATTGGAGGGCAACTAATCCCCCTCCCACATCCACCCTCCCATTTGCCCATTATGTTTAAAAGCTAAATGATACCTTAAGATTAGATAAAAATGCACTGTGTTAATGCTAATTCCCAATAACACATCTCAGTCGTATCCCAAGAACGACTGAGGGTATTATGTTCATAGTTTCGGGGTTACTTCTGCTCTTTCAATTTAACCAAATCAAAATAGCGTAAGTGGATCCAAGCTATCAAAGAAAGCAAACAGATTTTTTTGCGAATGGTATCAAGTTTTCTATTTCAGGTCAACTAGAGGAGGTATGAAAAAACTAAATTAAACTCTACTATTTGTGTCCAGATTTTTAAAAGGGTGTATGTTGTTAAAAATTGCTGAAATATTTTCTTCATCATACAAATAGGAGGCCAAACTATAAAGTCTTAAAAAACGAAAAGATTTAAAGTATTATTTTATTTTTTCCCTGAAAAGACTATGTCAATATAAAACGAACAGAAATTAATTGAGAAAACTTTTTCCAAAAAATAAGTTTTTCAAAGAAAAGTAATGAGCTCCATTAAACCATAAATGAGCAAAAATAAAATAAAATAATCTACTAAGCGTGAAACTACCACATATCAGCATCGATAAATAAATTAAACCCAAAACGAACAGAAATTACAATAGATAACCGAGTCAAACTCAAAACGAGCAGAAATTAACTCCAGTAGGGCTCAAAACCCCTATGCCTTCCCAAGGCCAGAACATAATTTCACTTTTTCACATTCATTTGTATTTTTTTTTTTACTAAAAAAATACAAATGAATGTGGATTGTCAGTTTAATATACATATACTGATATTTATTAATCAAAATTTTAGCATTTTTTGATTTATTAAAGTTATAACAGTAAAAACATTTATATTTTTTATGGAAAGGGTGGTCGTATAAACTTCAGAGGGAGTTCATGGGATTCGAAATCAGATGCTTCTATGCCCTTTTTAAGATAAGAAAGTGTACGGGGACACCCGCCCTCCCCACGTCGTATTTTCCTTAAATGCATCCTATTAAA
>JAQQPU010019825.1:0-16041 GCA_029168905.1 Artemia sp. Kazakhstan ARC1039
TTGGAGTAGTATGTAACAATTTAAAACACCATTCAGATCCTTTGTTTTCGGACCGTTCATGTCCGGTAGAACAACACTTTTAACGAAAATAATTTAGAATCGTGATAAAATAGAATCGTGATTTTTAGAGAATGTGACAAATATCTATTATTGCTATAGTATATGGCAAGAATCTTATAATAAAATAAAGAAGATTGATCCAAGCATACAATTCATACAAGGACTTGACTTGTTTACTAGTATTGCGCCAAACTCGTGGTTCATTATTGATGATTAGCTGAATCTATTGAAGAATGGTGGCAGAAAATGTTACAATTATTAAAGGTCCGGTCCCGTCACGAAAAAAAATTATGTAACTATTGTGCTCCATAATCTTTTTCATCAGAGTAAATGTATGAGAGCACTCATATTGAATTGTACCTACTATATCATCTATAGAGTTATTCGCAATTCAAGTTCTCTTATAACTCTAAACAAACAAATCTACCATGGCGAACCCAACTGACTTTGGCAATTGAAAAACTAAGAACTGCTTGAAATAATATCAAATTGCTCGTGCCTCATACAATCATGAATCAATGTCATATTGCTACAGATAAGCGTACCTATACCGATTCTTCTTTTATCAATGGCAAAATCCCTTGAAAATTGGTATTGGCTTTTGTAAAAAGTGCTAGTGCCGTTGGATAATGGACAGATTCGCCGTATAAATTTGAATTGTTTGGACTTGCATCGCATGTATGTAAAGTAAATGGAATCCCGCTCTACAATTTATCCTTTGATAAATCCTACAGGACCCTCTATGAATTGACAATGCAATCCGTAGATCGATATTCTCAATTATTCGAAAATGGTATAAGTGAAGAAATGTTTGCGCAAACTCGTGGCATCATTGTATTGGATTTGTCCGGTACTCAAGATATGAGTATTGTCTGGACGGGGAATGTACGGTTAGAGTTTACCTTTGCCAAACCATTAGAGGAAAGTATTGCATTAATCTCGCTAAATCAATTTGAAACCTTTGGGGAAATTACCCCTGACGGCAGTTTCATTAGACTTGGCACCATGAACACGAATCAAATACTCAACGTTTTCAATATGGATCCCTACATGTTGAAATATAAATCCTATTGCATACCTTCAGATTTCCTGGAGCATATTCAAAATGTTGAGAATACCCTAATTATTGTTAATAGCAGTCCATCCAGTATAAAGACGGGGCACTGGCTATGCATCTTTCAGTCAAGAAGCAGTATAGAATTTTTTGATCCCCTTGGCTGGCCGTATACATTCTACACACCTCGTATTAAAAATTTTCTTGAGCAGAGCGGAAAATCTATTATTCAAAATCGGAAGCGGATACAAGATCTATCAACAAAGGCTGTGGTTGCCATGCCCTATTATATTGTATTTTTCGAAGTCTTGAACATACTTACATGGAATTCTTCAAGATTTATGGTGACAATCCTCGATTGAACGACTTTCTAGTTGAAAATACTCTTTCCTACGTTTATTATATAAATTTTGGTGCCCTAACAGTTAAATGCTTTAAGAATTATGTAAATTTGTTTATTAATAAAATTTGTACATACATACAAAACCTTGTGTCTTTTAGATTTCTTCTTCTACGTATAGGTAATCATCAGAAACAAAAATTGGTGATAGTTCGTCAGGATTCAACTTGTATTCATCTTGATGTGCAAAGTCAGCGTCACATTTTCAACAATATAGTGTAACTTCATTTTCATTAAATCTCTTTATGAAGTCAATAATACTACTCTGATTCATATTATAAAATTCACGTGTTTCAATTTGCTTATTTGAAGCAATGCCACATACAAAATTCTCATATGAAGAATCACTTTCTGTAACAGCCAAATAAAAGTCTGTAGGTTTATAATCAAAGTAGCCACTATCTTCACATCGATGTCGTAAAAACCAGACTCTTTTATTATTCCAACAATTGAAACGTAGACCAGGTTCTTCTTTCCAAAAACAATTTAAAGCTACGACAATACCAGTCTCTTAAAAATAAACTGAACTCATGTTTAGGGTTTTTCGCAATCATGCCAGGGCATGTATTTTCTCATTGATCACATTTATCATAGAGACAATTGGAACATAAGAATTAAAGACATAATTAAAGACAAATTAAAGACAAATACAAATTAAAGACATAAGTCTTTAATTTGTACTGTATATCCTCTATGTAATTTACATGGAATACATAATTTACACTTTTCATTATAGTCATCAGCAAAAATATAATTCTCACAGGATGACCAGCTGCCGAAAGTATACAAGTATAATGGGCATGTGTAAAACATTTTTCGAAATTTACACTCTCATTTCTAGAAACAAACTGACTCTCAAGCAACAAAACTGCCTCCTCGGAGCGTTACAAAATGGCCGTCTAAGTAGTGGTTAAGAGCAAAACCACAACATCATTTTGTTTTGTCTCAATTAGTATATCTATAAATTGAGTAAGAGCTTGGGGACCACGACGACGAAGTTTCATACAATAGTCCAAAGATGGGGAATCAGTTCCCATTAATATCGTTAAGTATTTCTCGAGAAAATATTTTTCTTTGAAGTGATAATTCAAGAAAGTCATCATCTAAAGGTAACCATTGTTCCAATTTTACTAGATTACCTAAGATTTTCTGATTCTCAAATCTATCCATTTTATCACTCTCACTACCAAATACAGACTAACCGTTTTCTATTAATTGTTCTCTTCAATATATTTCGCCAGTGCATTTAATCCATATTGTAGTCTCTGTATATGCACTATATTCACCTTAGCCGCAAAGCACAATTGTTCTTACCACTTGTATTTGCTTAATGTTACAACATATCCATTATACATCTTGTCCCATTCTTGGGTTAGCCGTGAACTCCTTGTAATCTCCACCACTACTTTAGGCACCCTAGGTCCCGTTTCATCAACACTTTCAATATTCAATATTTTATAAGCATCCATTTTGATGTTGACTGTCTCACTTCCTGAAAGAAACTGACTCTCGATCAACAAAATGGCTTCCAGCACCTGGGAACGCGTCTCGACATGATTTGCATAGAAACAGGTGCGGGGGCTAGTAACAGCATTTAGAATTCCCTATTATAACGACCACATTCCAAGTAATTGAATCATCTGGGAATCTTGCCTGGACATGGCAAATCTTAACTGGGCGTGCCAAACCTTGCCTGGACATGCCAAATCTTGCCTGGGCGGGAATGTCACCTACAAACATATGCGAGGGGCAAGGAGCTCCCCATATTATTAAAACTTGTGTATTATACCAACCACATTCCAAGTAATTATGTCATAGCACCGTGGAATTTTGCGAAGACTGGAATTTCACCTGAAAATGCGGAACCTGGTCGTCAAAAGAGGAATGCGCTGTTAAATCTTCTTCTTGTACTGTCGAACCAATGGAAGAAAGGAGTAGTCTGTATGTGTATTGCAGAATAGATTGAGGAGATACTACTCTTGGGAAGCCATAGGAGTTTTGAGCCGTACTCATGTTAATTTCTGCTCGTTTTTAGTTTGACTCGGTTATTTATTGTAATTTCTGTTCGTTTTGTGTTTCATTTATTTATTGATGCTGATTTGTGGTAGTTTCACGCTTGGTAGATTACTTGACTTTATTTTTGCTCGGTTTTAGTTTAATGGAGTTCTTTACTTTTCTTTGAAAAACTTATTCTGTGGAAAGTTTGTTTTTAAATTAATCCATAAAAAACACTACATTTTAGCAATGGCCAACATGTATAGCTTGCGCTCGTGACCAAAGGGCGGGTTGTCAACCCCGGGGCCATAGTTGTTTGATCTTGGGACTCTTTCTGACAAAATGGCTAACTCGAAATTTTGATCAGATACATTTGGGGAAAAAAGATGTAGGGAGGGTTGCCTCTGATCACTTGTTTCTCTTAAAAAAGACACTAGAACTTTCAATTTCCAATCAATTGAGCTCTCTCGGAAGTTTATAAGTTCACTCAGTATTATTTAAGTATTATTATTATTTTCCTCTAGGAAAAAAAATAATAGATTGAAGCCATATGCCCCTTTACTATAGGCGGTACTAGTGCGGTGTCTCTGATCAAAAGGTATTACGTGTATTCATGTTCTCAAAAGGGTTTATTTACAATATCTCAGGAATGGCTAATGGCATAAAGTTGAAACTTTCAGGGAGTGTTAAGTGAGATGTTAAACTAATTCAAATAATACCGTTTGCATCCAGGTTGTCAAAAGGTTTCATCTCAATATCTTTTGTTACTGGAAATCTTGCACATGATTGGTCCAAACGGAGAGCGATTCAGTTAAAATCAAGCTTTAATCTGGGTCCTTCTTTTTTAGATCCAGTGAAATCTATAAATCTGCTTTTCTAGCAGAGTGATAGTATCACGATGGTGTTAAGTAAAACCATCAGAGATTGTGGAGGAGATTTTGAATTAAATCAAATGGTAGTATATGCATACACTCCAATTAAGGGGAAGCGGGGGGCCATGGCTCTCATAGACTTTGAAAATAACCGTGGTATTTCTATTTCATATCTATTTTTTTAGCTATGTGCTATATTTAACCGGCAAAACTGGCAAACTAGGCATTTGTATTTTTTCATCCCTGTGCATCTTTTTTTCACAGCTATTAAATAGCACTGTTACTCTTTGATGACCTTGTTTTGAAATATTAAAAACAGCTCCACTCCGCAGTTTTAATAGAGCCGTTTATTTTTATACCATTGACCAGAAATAGCATCTTAGAGCAGATGGGTAGAGTTCAACCCAACAGTAAGTGTTGGCTGGTCAGTTTGTTTTTATTATTTTCGTGAATTCTTAATCAAATTAAATAAAAAAACAGGTTTTTTTTAACTGAAAGTAAGGAGCGGCATTAAAACGTAAAACGAACAGAAATTATTCCGTACATGAAAGGGCCTGTCCCCTTTTCAACGCCTCGCTCTTTACGCTAAAGTTTGACTCTGTCTCACAACTTTATTTTTTAAAACCATAAAAAGCTTTAGCGTAAAGAGCGAGGCGTTGAGGAGGGGACAGCCACATTTACATACGGAATATTTTCTGTTCGTTTCAAGTTTTAATTTCGCTCCTTATTTTCAGTTAAAAAACTTATTTGATTTCTGAACGTTTTTGAATTAAACCAGCTTAGATTTTGGCTCACCGTACATGAATAATTAAAATGAAATTTGAATATTAATTTTACTATTTTTGGCTAAATGGCTTTCTCGAAATTTTGATCTGACGTAACTTACGAAATAACTTACTTGACGAACTTCTATATTCGTATATTTTTATTACTTAAGTGAGGAGTTCTCCCCCTAGTCAATGCCTCACTCTTTACGCTAAAGTTCTAATTTTGTTCCAATTTTTTAAGAATGACCCCTGAATCGCAAAGGCCGTTTAATTAGAATAGATAGCTTTTTTGAAAGTACTAAAAAAACTTTAGCGTAAGTAACGATGTATTGATTAGAGGGATACCCCCTTATATGCGTAATCATTTTTATTCGTTTTAATTTTTAATGTTGCTCCTTACTTCCAATTGAAAAAACTTGTTTTTTTATTTTATTTCTGATCGTTCTTTTTAAATAATGCTGAGAAGACTGGCACCCCCCTCGCTCATAGAAATGTTCCTTTCCCCTTGACAATATCCTCCATGAAAAGATCCTCTCTCGTAGTCCCCTCCTCTGACCCCCCTTCCCATAAAAAAATCCCTCTTGAAAACGTCAACACACTTCCAAATAGCAAATACCATATGTAAACAATGGGCAAAGTTCATAGCTTGCAGCCCTTCCCCGGTGGACTGTGGGGGATTAAGTCATCCTCAAAGACATATTTAATAGGTTTTTGACTGTTGAACAAAATGGCTATCTCAAAATTTTGATCCGGTGACTTTGGGACAAAAATGAGCGTGGGAGGGGGTCTAGTTGCCCTCCAATTTTTTGGTTACTTAAAAAGGGCACTAGAACTTTAACTTTCTGTCCGAATGAGCCCTCTCGCGATATTTTATGACCACTGGATAGATACGATCACCCCTGGGAAACAAAACAAATAAACACACATCCGTGATCTTTCTTCTGGCAAAAAAATGCAAAATTCCACAGTTTTGCAGATAGCAGTTTGAAACCTATACATTAGGGTTCGCAGATACGCTGAATATGGCGGTTTGATTCTCATTAAGATTCTATCGCTTTTAGGGGGAGTTTTCCCCTTTTTTGAAAATAAGGCAAATTTTTTCAGGTTTCTACCTTTTGCTGGGTAAGACTAAACTTGAACATCTGAAACGGCATAACAATTCGATTCTTTTGATGTATCTACTGGTATCAAAATTCCGTTTGTTAGAGTTTTGATTACTATTAAGCCGGGTTGCTCCTTACTTACAGTTCGTTACCACGAACTCTTTGACTATAGGCAGAGGTAACGCCCCAGTGCTGCCTATAATAAAGAGCCGTTAGACTTCAATGTATTTGTATATTAAATAAAAAAATAAGTTTTTCCAATTGAAAGTACGGAGCAACGTTAAAACTTAAAGCGAACAGAAATTATTGTGTACATGAGGAGGCTGCCCCCTCCTCAGTACCTCATTCCTTACGCTAAAATTTGACATTTTGTTCCAATTATTCAAGAATGACTACTGATACACAAAGACCGTTTAATTAGAATAGGAAGCTTTTTACAAATTCAAAAAACCCTTTAGGGTAAAGAGTGAGATACTTAGGAGGGGGAAACACCTTCATATACGTAATAATTTCTGTTCGTCTGAAGTCTTAATTTTGCTCCTTACTTTCAACTGGAAAATAACTTGTTTTTCTATTTAATTTCTGATATTTTTAATTAATGCTAGGAAATCCAGCTCCCCTCCCATAGAAAATTTCATTCCACTACAAAAAACTCTCCATGGAAAAATCCTCCCACGTAGGCACACCCACCCTGAAAATATCTTTATGCGTCTCAATGGCCAAAAATATATGTAAGCAATGGGTAAAGTTCATAGCTTGCAGTCCTTCCCCGGGGCCTGTGAGGAATCAAGTCATCCTCAAAGACATAGTTATTAGATCTTTCGACCATGCTGAAGAAAATGACTGTCTCAGAATTCTGATCGGACAATTTTGGGTAAAAAAGGTTGTGGGGGTCCAATAAATTTGATCACTCAAACAAGGCACTATAACTTTTTATTTTCGATCAAATGAGCCCTCTCCCGATCTTCTAGGATCGCAGGTTCGATATTATCACTCCTAAAAAAAAAACTAAACACGCATCCGTAATCTTTCACCGGGTAAAAATCCAAAATTCCACATTTTTGTACATTGGAGCTTGAAACCTGTAGAGTAGGGTTCTCTGGTATGTTGAATCTAAAGGTGTAATTTTCATTTAGATAACTTCATATTGGGGGGGGGGGGGGGTGTTTCCCCCCTTTTTAAAAATTGGATAAAGTTTCTCAGGCTCGTAACTTTTGATAGGTGCCATTAAACTGAAACTGATGAATTTTACATATTTCAAATAAGCATCAAAATTTGATTCTTTTGATGTATCTAATGTCATCAAGGCTCTGTTTCAAAGACTTTTGGTTACTATTGAGCCATATCGCTCCTTACTTACAGTTCGTTAACACGAACTGTTTTATACAACTTAGATAAGTGAAGCTGTCCGCTTGATTAATCTTATTGCTCCCCAAAACCACCTTTTCAAATTCAACTATTCCTAGCCTTAGCAACTTAATCACGTTAATATTAATTTTTTAAGCTATTCTTCCACCTTGAACGTGCAAAACCTCTAAAAGTTCAATCATTTTGCTAAAACTTTCACCTAGATTTAATATGAAACCTGCCACTAACATAACAAAACAAAATGATAAAAAATTGGGTTTTTTAAGGCTAAACGAGATAACTGAAGAAACACACAAAGCGAAAGGACAACCGCCTTTCTTCTTCAGCGAGAACAAAATAACATATTCAAGGAAAATGCCGAAGAAAAAACCAAAAAAACAAACGTGAAAAGCCTATGCAAAAAAAAACAATGAAGAAACCAAAACAATTTAAAAGATAAATACAATACAATAAAAGCCAAAAACTATAAGAAATAAGACCATTAAGCGAGTCATTCGCCACTAACCTCATTCCGTACCTTAACCGCAGCAATGTAATTCTCGTGCATGGCACTTTTGTATTTGTCTGGTATAGAGGTTAGGTAAAGGATACGGCACTAGACCATAACAGTCCAAACAGGCGGTCCTGATCTCCGTTTAAAGGCCCTTCAACCAGAAAGTGGAATGGAGCGGGGCAGCCATCCTGTGCTTTTGCACGCTCTTCCTCCTTACCTTCCCCAGATTTCCAGAGTACCTATTAGAGCTGGGTCTACCCTGGCTGAGATTACGGAGTCACATCACTGACCCTTGTCTCAAACCAAATAAGTGGCCACACCAGGGATCAATCCGCCGTTCTTTGGACAACGGATTCCAAGTCCTGCGCCAACCACTCGGCTAGAGCGACACTGTTATACCATGCAAGGATAAAGCCTATGAAGCCGGATCGACTAGGTGGGGGTCCTGATTGGAGTTTTTTTTTGCTGGGCCCCCTCTATATATTAGATGTTCCAACAAAATTCAAATCCAGCATATAAATGTGTGTGTAAGAATAGCATAGCTGTTTGTGCCTCACAATATTTCTTCCTTGAGATCTATTGGGTTACGAGTGATCCAATTATTTAAAAGATGTGAAACGTGTTCTTTAACATCTCCATCGGGATCTAAAAAGTACATTTAGCTATATGAATATGGTTCAAAATCACCATCGGGGGTATTTCGTATTGGTTTTTGGAACTCTTTAGAGAGGGGGTGATGTCCTACAATAGACCAAACACATTCATTTGGAAATTATTGATGCAGTAATGCAATTCGACCAAGCAGGCAGCTGCCCCCAAGTAAATCATCTTTGCTGGCTACTTTTCCTGTGGGATAATGGAGGACTCCACAGTGAATACATATAGAGTTGAAGAGTCCTAATGACTTGTAAATAGCACTTGCGTAGTTTACGGCATCTTTGTAGGTTGGTACTGTTTTTTTTTTGCCACAATTTGCTGGCATCGAAGATTGTGATGGTGCTGATCTTCTAACATAATCTTTTTTCGGTACTTGTGTGAATAATGATACACACTCGAGAAGTGAAGTTAGGTCAGTCCTTTTGAAATATACCAAAATATAATGAAAATATAAGACTTTATAAACAAACTTGGGTTATATTTTTGCAAATTAGAGGGTAGAGAAAGTAAAATATAGCGGGTGTGCATGCAAAATATGTGAGCTACAATTATTCTGCATATTATGAAGTAAGATTTGTTTTCTACATTCACGCTTTCCAAATACTTTACCCCATCCCCCTAATGTCCAAATATATATAGCTCAAACTAAATAAGTCCAATATATTCTGTCACCCGTCACTTGTTTTCCACTGAGCATAAGCTAATTGTCTCTTAATACAAACAAATAAGATTAGTTTATTCTTGAGTGTGTACCATTATGTACACAAGTACCTTTTTATCTTCTTTATTTTCGTTTAATACTCGTTCTGATTCTCACTGTCCTTTAACAGCACAATTCTTTGTTCTTCACTGTCATTTTTGACACTCTTTATACTTACTTTAGCGTGTCTGCTAACCCTGCAATTCTTTGTTCTTCACTTTCATCTTTGGCAAGTTCTGATTCCTGCTGTTGCTTGTACTTCTCGCTGCTGATTATGTTTTAACTGCATACTTCTTGGTTCTCGCGGTCGTATATCTTCTAACCACACATTTCTCTGTTCTTCATTTCATTTTGATTCATTCTGATCCTAATTGTCGCATGACTTGTGACCGCTTTTTATTTCCTTCACTTTTGTTTTTGAGTCGTTTTGACTCTCGCTGCCACTTATCTTTTAACTGCAAATTTCCATATTCTTCCATTTCGTTTTTGACTTGTTCAAATTATTGGTTTCGCTAGTATTTTAACTACATATCTCTTTTATCTTTATTTTCGTTTATAATTGCTTCAGACATTTTTCAGTGCCTTTTGCCTTAGTTGCTTGGATTCGTCTTGTCACTTTTGATGGTCTAGGACTCTAGATTTTTCATTATCACTCGTTGTACATTTACGTTTCTCAGTTCGTTCTCTTGATCTTGTTTCGTTCGAAGGTCCAGTTTCTTTATTTTGAGCTTACGGTTTTGTCCTCTTTTGTTCTTTTTTGTACTAATATTGTGCCAACTTTATTTACGTTTGTGTCCCCTAAATATTATGAAACTGCTGAAAATGCATTTTGAAATTTACATCACCGAATATAGGCACATGAACTTACATATTTCTAAATTTTTGTTCTGCAAATGCTTCTTAAACGGTTTCAAAATCTATTTTTCTTGTGTATTAACTTTCAGTCAACATGATTGCTAAACTATTTAGTCTATCCTGATTTATTGTTGATATCACACAGTTTTTTATTTGTATTGGTTTTAGCCTAGAAAATGATCTCTCTCCAGAACCAACGCTTACTGGAATTGTTAAGAACACTTCACAATTTCGAAAATCAATTGTTGATTTTGATGGTGGCATGGGGCCCTTTCAAAACCGGGGCCTGATCGGGCCAAATCGTTCCAATCGCCCTTTTTCCAGCCCTGCCAAAGCTCTTCTATCAGCTGAATCAAACACCTGCTCATAGTCTACAAAACTGAAGACTAAAGGAGTTTGGTAACTTAGGGACTACTCAAGTATTAATCTAACGGTGAAAATTTCGTGAACACATCCTCAACCCTTCTTAAAACCACACTGTTATTTTCTTAAAATTTTATTTACAACATCTCTGTGTCTAAAAAGTACCTCATGCTAAGTAATTTTCTACCGACAGAAACCAAGCCTCTATAACCAGTGTCTCTCCTCAATGTCCTATAACCAGTATCAAGCCTCCAAACCGCTGTCTCTATAATTACCAGGCTCACTCTTACCACTTGTCTTATACAGGGGTTTAATCAAAGTTTTCCTAAAATCGCTAGGTACTTGTACTTCTTGTTCAAAAATCATAGTTTTAATCTTTAGTAACTTATTTCTAATTTCATAAATACCATATTAAAAAAACTCATTTACCACACTATCAGCACCTGGGGCCTTATTATTTTTTAAGCCATGCAGTTCTGTCGCTAATTCTTCCTCACAAAATAGATAATCCTAAACATGTTGGGAAATATTAGTAAGTACATCTTAAAACAATTCAGTAGAACCCCCCTTATTGGGAAATGCACAAGACTATTAGGTTCATTCCAGAAATCGTCGGTTCAACGTTTTGTGGACGAGCTGTGTCGAATAAAAACTTTCATTGCATGGCACAGGGGAAAAAAGCTTTCCCTTTAACTATGGAGAGTGAAATACGAGGATCGTAATACACGCTGGGTGATATTTACCTTAAGATATCCATTTTGATATAGGAAGAGCAAGGTGTTGAGCTCCCCATCCCCTCGGGTTTTCATTTCTAGAAATTACTGTTGAAAGAATTGCCCTGTTCAATAGGTCTTAGAAAAAAAACTGAAGAATCGTTTAAGTATTTAGGACATCAAGCTCATTAGTGAAAACCAGGAAATTCCTTTCACTTCTTTCTTTTGGAATGAAGCATAACGATAACTACACAACAATTTATGATATTTACTGCATGTTAGCAACTTCATGGCAAGGGGGAGGTGGAGGGTTAATCCTCAATCCCCAGTATTATTTCGATCCACAACTTCATGTCAATGAACGTTTCGTTTATGCCTTGCGGTAAATAAGGTATAATGCATGTTGCAACCTAAACAGGTTGATTTAGTCTTTGTCATCTCATTGATATGTTACGTTCCAGCTCAAGCGCAAGGAAAGCGCGAAAAGTGCTTGTTGTTGTCGGAATATTCTGTATTTTCAGGGTTTACTATAGATATATTCCAGAAGAACCTGTCAAAGGATATGGCAAGTTTCAGAGACCTTTTTTGGCAAATAGTAATGATAGCCAGCGCTTTTTTACTTGGCGCAACGAAAACGCCTGTAAGTCTAAGAAATCTTTTGGTGGAAAATATTATTTTAAAAACTACTTTGATGGAAATAAAACCTTATGTTTAGACAGTGATGTAATGCCAGATCCAAATGGAAAATGTCTAGTATATAGCTTTGGTGTGAATAACGATTGGAGCTTTGAAGAGGCTATGCAGAAATATGGCTGTAAAGTGTTAGCCTTTGATCCAAGCATTGGTAAAAAACCATTTAAATATTCTAAGAATATTCATTTCTACAATTTTGGACTTGGAAAAGTTGACGACTTGAGTAATCCAGGAGGCTGGCAGCTTAGAACTTTAGGGACATTAGTCGACAAATTTGGCCATAGTAATAAAATAATAGACGTGCTTAAAATAGACATAGAAGGGGCAGAATATGAGGCATTGCTAGAAATGCTCGAGTCTGGAGTATTGATGAATGTGAAACAAATTGCTATGGAAGTGCATAATCGTGATGATGATTATTATGGTGCCTTTTGGATTTTGGAGCAGAGCTTTGAACGTTTTGAATCCCTCCCAAACTTTGCATGTACTTACAAAAATGGTACAGACACAAGCCACTATTGTTTGGAACTGTCGTGGTTTAATAAAAGTTTTAGAAAGAATAATTTGTGAATAAACGTTTGATTTTTATACAAGCGTAGTTTAATATGGAAAGTTAAGGAGTTCTAGTCAACTAAGTAAAATTTTGATGTGACCAATTCTCGACAAAGAGTGGTGATTCACAAAAAATTGAATACTTATGGGGAGGGCAAGGAATTTTTTACATTTCTTAAAATGAAGATGCCAAAAAAGTATTGGTACTTACGTGTTATCCCAACCACATTCATGTTCTTGATCTGAGTAAAACCAGTTTCTCTGTCTGCGTTCGGAGATAATTAGCTTAGCCTGACTGAGATAAACTACTATGCAGGTATATTTAAATTAAATATTTAATATATAGAGCTGGTTAGGTTAGATAATTGATATAATGCGTTCTGGGCGGCCTGTTTTCCATAACTGTTGTAGTTTCCATAATTTTGTTACTAAAATATTATTTTCATCACATTTTGGTATATTTCATTATGATTACCCTAACTTCACTTCTTGAGCGTGGTTGGGATAACACGTAGCTTAAGTACCAAAGTATTTTTCAAAATCTAGGGTGGTATTATCGTTTATTTATTATCTTTTATAGAATGGAAATACCAAAGAAGTATTTCTTTTAAATCTAGAGGAGTAATAAAAATTAAGGAGAGTTAATTGCGTCCTGCCCTCCAATCGGTGCCCCTGCGTTCAGAGGAGTAGCTAGAGTTTCTGCCAAGAAAAACATCCAAATAATCTTCTGGTCAAAATTTTTCCAGTGACCCAACGTTTATCAAATTGATTCTTAATGCCAAAGAAAGCCAATGTGAGAAGAAATTAAGTAAAGAAAAAAAAAAAAACAAAAAAAACAAGTTTATTCAAATGAAAGTAAGGAGCAACATCAAAACGAACAGAAATACTTACGTATTTAAAAAAAATATACTTGTGTTTCAGTATTCGTTCTTACTGAATTGGGACAAAAAGTCAAACTTTTATATGTCAAATACCATCATTTTTTTTATTTTTAACTTTAATAAAATTAAGACTTGGATGAATAAATATCTGTATATGTAAATTAAATTGACAATCTACGTTCATTTTTTTTTCAAGTAAAGTGCAAATTGTGTTCTGGTCTTGAGAATGCATGGGGGATTATCAGCCCTACTCGTGTTATTTTCTACTTGTTTTGAGTTTAACGCGGTTATTTATTGTAATTTCTGTTCGTTTTTGGGTTTCATTTATTTATTGATGGTGATTTGTGGTAGTTTTACGCTTGGAGGATTATTTGACTTTATTTCTGCTCATTTTTGGTTTAACGGAACTCTTTACTTTTCTTTGAAAAACTTATTTTGCGGAAAACATTCTTTAAATTAATACTAATAAAAATAGTATTGTGTTTTTTCTTTACCGTTATATAATGGGGTTACAGTCTTGTGACAGAACCAAACTTGGTTCTCTATCTTGACGAATTCTCTATCTATATCCATCAACTTTCGAAATCTATATAATATTAAATAAAAAAACAAGTTTTTAACTAACAAATAAACTTTCAAATGGGGATAAATCCATTTATTTAGACAGTTTCTGAACTTTTTTGAATTAAGGTGGGTTTTGAATTTTGCTTACCGTACATGAATAATTAAAACGAAATTTGCATATTAATTTTACTTTTTTTTAAAAACTAATAATAACCTTATAATAACCTAAGTTTGATTTTTGTTCCTGTTGTTTTAGAATGACTCCTGAATGACAAAGGCTGTTCAATTAGAATAATAACCTCTTTTGAAAGTTAAAAAAGAAACTTTAGCGTAAGAAAAAGCTATCGAGGAGAGATAACCCATCATATACGTAGTATTTTCTGTTCGTTTTAAGTTTTAATGTTGCTTCTTACTTTCAGTTGAAAAAACTTGTTTTTTTTTAATTGCAGATCGTTTTATTTAATTTTTATTTAATTGCAGATCGTTTTTGAATAATTTCGGGAAAACCAGCTCTCCCTCCATGGAAAATTCCCTTCCCCCACGAGAAATTTCTCCATGGAAAGATTCTCCCACGTAACTTGAAGTAGGGATATTTGTGGAACGAATTTTGTAAGGCACAGCAACGAAACGGCCAAAGAGGTCGAAACTATTTTAATGAAAATGAAAGTCATAAGTTGAGCAATTATCAAATGACTGAAATGAATGAAAGAAAAGATCTTTAGAAGATATACGTAATAATTTATGTTTATTTTGAGTTTTAACATTATTCCTTACTTTTAGTTGGAAAAACTTGTTTTTTTTTTATTTAAGAACAACCACAAGCTGAAGAAATAAAATATCTTTGGTTTATTATCACATAAAAATCATAGTCATGAAGCTGCTTCAGGTAAAATTAAATGCTAAGATTGGACAGAAAATAACACAAACAAATTATCGCTTATATCGGGCATTATTTAACAAAATTCGAACTTTAGCGTAAAGAGCGAGGTAATGACGAGGGGACCAACTTCCTCATATACGTAGTATGAGAGGGTTCGCCCCCTCCTCAATACCTTGCTCTTTACGCTAAAGTTCAAATTGTATTCCAATTCTTTAAGAATGACCCCTGAATCACGAAGGTCGTTTAATTAGAATACATAGCTCTTTGGAAATTGCTAAAATACTTTAGCGTAAAGAGCGAGGTATTGACGAGGGGACGAACCCCCTCATATACGTAATAATGTCTGTTCATTTTAAGTTTTAATGTTATTCCTTACTTTCAGTTGAAAAAAATTGTTTTTTTATTTAATTTCTAATTGTTTTTTAAATAATGCTGGGAAATTCTCTTCCCCCATGAAAATTTCCTCCATGGAAAGAATAACCAATACTATATGTAAACAATAGGCAAAGTTCATAACTTGCAGCCCTTCCCTCTGGGACTATGGGGGATTAAGTCGTCCTCAAAGACATGGTTATTAGATATTTCGACTATGCTGAATAAAACGGCTATCTGAACATTTTGATCCGGGGACTTTGGGAAAAAATGAGCATGGGGGGCCTAATTGCCCTCCAAATTTTGGTCACTTAAAAGGGGCACTAGAACTTTTAATTTCCGTTCAAATAAGCCCTCTCGCAAAATTATAAGACCACTGGGTCGATAGGATCATCCCTGAGAAAAAACAAAAACAAAAAACTAACACGCATCCGTGATCTTTCTTCTGGCAAAAAATACAAAGTTCCACATTTTTGAAGATAGGAGATTGAAACTTCTATAATAGGGTTCTCTGATACGCTGAATCTGAAGGTATGATTTTCATTAAGATTCTGTGACTCGTAGGGGGTGTTTCCCCCTTTTTTCGAAAATAAGGCAAATTTTATCAGGCTCGTAACTTTTGATGGGTTGGATCAAACTTGACGAAACATATATTTAAAATCAGCATAAAAATCTGATTCTTTTGATGTGTCTATTGGT
>JAQQPU010019826.1:0-10979 GCA_029168905.1 Artemia sp. Kazakhstan ARC1039
TGGTTATCTGAAAATTTTGATTGGATGTGTTTGGGGAAACTTTGGGCACGTGAGGGGGGTTAGCTAGCCTCCAACCACATCTGATTACTAAATAGGGCACCACCCCTTTTAATTTCCAATCGCATGAGCCCTTTCTGAAGTTTCTGCTACAAGGCTTTCCATAAACAACTTATAAGGCCCCAGGGCATAACTTACAACCCTTGCCCTGAGGGCTTTGAGGGGGTTGTCATCCTCAAAGACCTAATTTCCAGAACTTTCAACTACTTTGCATAAAATGGCTATCTAAAAATTTTTTGGGATATGTTTGGGAAAATGGTAGGCGTAGAAGGGGTGTTAGTTGCCCTCCAATCACTTTCGTCTATTAAAAAAGGCACAAGCCCTTCCAATTTCCAATCGAATGAGCCCGTTTTGAAGTTTCTACTACAATTCTTTTGATAAGAAGTGCCCTGGTCTGAAAAAACAATACATTGTGCCAACATCATTCTTTACCTAGGCAGCACCATTGCGCTGCCTGTGATAGTACTAAGTTAAGTGAAGCTATCCACCTGATCAATCTTTTTGTTATCCACCGTGAACATCGAAAGCGGATTATATTTATGACAGAAACTAAGGATTAAAAGTTGACTTGATTTAAAGCACATTTCAACGCTGGACTAAGCGTGTGATTTGCTAATTACATCTGTGTTACCTGCTTGTAGATATTTGCCAAGTGAAATACCAATTAATGAAATCAGAGATGATTTCTGTTTCATTTCAAGGTGCAGGCTGAATTGTTTATTCTGACCTTGTTTGAAAGCGGGCCCCTCTGGATTTTTATTTCTTCGAAGAAAGGTGCCCTTGTGAGTAAGTTTTCGTTTAATGTTTCTTTAAGAGAAGACTTAACACATTTCCATAGGAATTTATTGTTAGTTTTAAGGAATTTGAAAATGACGGCTATTACGAAGGTTTATTTCGATCAGAAGCATCAAAAGCTTGTGCAGTTGGTGGGTAGTCTGGAACAATGAATTGGTGCTCTCCGCCAAGAAAACTTCCAACTTCGGCAGGAAAATTACGTTTTGAAATCAGAATTAATTAATATAAAGAAATTGTACCTGCATTCTGAGCTTGCCTGTAAAAGTCAAAATCTTCTTCTTCACGGGATTACCGTTGCGTCTGGGCAAAGTGCAGAACTCGCTGCTCACGAGCTTCTGACTGATATCGGGTTCGCATATGCTGACGCTATCTCATTTATGAAGTGTATCGCTTGAATAGTAATAGGCAGACTGGGGCTTCTACAAGGTCTTCTGATAAAGAAGACCTGTTCTACTGATAAAGACAGTATTATGCAGAACTGTGGAAAGTTCAAAGGCTCTCGCAAAAGTATCAGTTACGATTTACCTCGAGACCTGTCACGTTGCCGTAGATACCTATTAGCGTACGGGTATAGCCTACGCACTTCTGCTTCCCCGTTAGTGAAAGTGGCTGAAACCAGAGCTATTTAGAAAGGGATTAACACTTCCCTTGAAGCTAAGAAAAATTCCAAAGCTTAAAACTGCATGCCTGTAGAGGACACTTGTTTTGATCTGTTTAAGTTCTCTGTTAGTGCGTCTAACGCGATCATCCCTTCAATTGTGAATGAAAACTGATTTTTGTTGTTTAGTTGCCTTATATTATCTCGTCTGGTTTCTTCCTTTGTTTTCAGTATTCTTTTGGTATATTTATTGTTATATTTATTATAATATGATTGTGCTCCTGCGGATGTGTGTATTCATCTTAAAATTTATCCATCGACGATCATTTTTCCTGATTTTCGTTTGTTTCTTAGTTTTTCTTTATTTCTTTCACTACATCTGTATAGATGCCATAGCTCTGCTGAGATGCTGACAATCCAGGCTTCTTAGTTTTCTGGATGCAAATGAATTGTCGCATGATTTCCAGTTTGGATTCAGAGCGAATCACTCTACAGGGCAAGCTTACACAGCTCTCTTGAATTTCATTCATTCAGCAATAGACTCTGGTCATATACTGGGGGCTTTATTTTTGGATGTTCGTAAAGCTTTTGATTCCTTGACTCATCAAATTCTTCTTTGGAAACTATCGCATATTGGTATCAGTGGCGCCAATTCACGAAAATGTAAGGGGAGGCAAGGATTTTTTTTCGATTTTTTTTAATTAAGATGCAAAAAAAAGAACAACATTTAGCAAACATACCTAAAACAGGGAGGAGCGGCAAGGTCGCTGCTTGGCAAAATCGTCGACTAATCTATCCAAATCCAGTTTCTTTACCTCCTCTTTTTCAACGGCCATTATCATGAGATCACTGAGTCTGTCGCTTCCCATCGTCGATCGCAAATAGTCTTTCACACGCCCTAATGCCGAGAAGAATCGTTCGTTACTGGCAGTGGTCACAGGCAAAGCAGCAACTAGCTTCATCAGTTTTAGCACTGCAGAATAGGCAACTGGGAGGTCGGATAAGATTTCGATAGCTCGAAGAAGATCCATTTTTGAAATATCAGTTTTTGACAGATGCAGCTTTGCAAGAGAAAGCTGGGATTCTATGGCAGGGTCATCAACACAGAGAATCTCTTGATAATTACACATAACTCTTTCCACTTTCGAAAGTTCGAGAAAATTGGAACTTGAGGGGTCGAAGGCTGATAAAGCGTCTAGCAGAGGCATATTCTGCATGAAACATTGGTCCATCTCACTCGTGAAACGATCTATTACCTCAAAGTACAGAAGTTTACCGCAGTCTGATTCAACTGGCTGACTGATATTGCGTTTACCGGTTGTTGAGCTTGAAAGAAAGTCTTTCAAACGAATGGAAATGGCTTGACTTCTCTTGCTTCGAGCACTGGTTTTAGATTGTGGAGATTTCGATTCCTGGATATCGTTTAAAGCCAAGAATTCAGATATGTTTTTGCTTAAGTTGTTCCATTCGTTGTCATTTCTCAGCTTTTTGAGTGTCTCATATGTCCCAGAAATCAGTGCAAGTGCCTTATAAATCAACAAACTTCGGGATTGAAGTTGCTCTGATAAACAATTTACAATGACTAATACTTTTTCCATTATGTGTAAAGTTGAAACAAAAGAGGCAGAGTTGATTTTGTCCAGTAGTCCTTTTGCTTCACACGCTGCCTCGCCGTTGGAACTATCAGAGACTGCGGCAAGCACAGCAACAATACAATCAAATCTGGCCTTCACTTTCGAAATAGAGCGGACTGCGTAAAACCAGCGAGTCTGGACAGTCCTCTCTAGCTCCAAGACTTTTTACCCGCTAATACGCCGGGATTCCACAAATAGCTCGTGACGAGTATTGCTGCATGATATAAATGCGTAAAGTCTTTGCACCACAGAGAAAAATTCAGGAAGTTCGCTGATATTTTTTAGGCAGTCAGTCAAAACCAAGTTTAATCTGTGGACGTGACAGTGTACATAAACTGCATGAGGCACCTTCTCCCTAAACTTTGCTTGAACTCCGTTAAATTCCCCACTCATAACGGATGCGCCATCATAACATTGGGCAATACACAGCATCGAATCTACACCAAGCTTTTCTATAGTTTCACAAATCGTTTTGGATAAGCTCTCGGCGTCTAATTTGTGCATGTGATAGCAGCCAATTGGTCGCTCCACTACTTTTCCATTTGATATGTACCTGAGTAGGATAGCTAATTGTTCTTTTCTAGAAACGTCTTTTGTCTCGTCGACAAGAATAGCAAAGTAATTAGCTGATTTTAATTCTGAAATAATATCTTGGCGCAAGGCATTTCCTATCAGTGTAACTACGTTATTTTTGTGCTGATGACTGCAACAGTGACCACATCGGCGCTGTAACTTGGCCTTGAGCTTTTCGTCGTCTCTAGAGATTTCCTCCATCAACTCAACCAAATTACCCCGGTTTGCAGATGTTTCTGATTCCTCATGACCCCTGAAAGCAAGACCCTGGCGGCCAAGAAAGCAAATAGTGCGAAAATTGTACTTCACATGATCTCTATTTTCCTGAATCTCTTGAGATCTGGATTGAATTAAGGCATTCGCTAAAGATTTCGAAGTATCAGTACTCATTATCTTAAATTCCGTCCATGCTGACATAAAATGCCTATGTCTTTCGGAACCATCATGTTGCTTTAATAGAGCAGAACTGTCTTTCCACTTGCAAAATCCTGACTCAATGAAAGCCCTTTTTCCAGCAGTTTCTTCAGCCCTTAGAGTCCCCATAGAAAAATGGCGGCAAGCAAAACAAAACACGGAATTCAAGTTTTTTGAGTATTCAATCCATTCATAAGTCTTATAGTAATATGCACTGAATTTCCTTCCGTTAGAAGTGGAAGCCGGATATCTCTCATGAATAGGTTGAGCTGGTTTGTCGTGACGCGTCCTAGAGATATCTGAGAGAGTTTCTTGACTGCTATTGGAACCCGCAAGGGGTTCAGCGATGAAGACCGAACTTTCATGTTGATCTGAGCCATTTATTGTTCCGCTTGTTTCCGAAATTCTTTCACAGGTGGGGGAATTTATCTCAACTAACCCGAGACTTTGGGCGCTGATACTATTGCCAGTTTCTTGCACTAAAGTTTCTTCATTTTTCTTCCGCATTTTTACCGAAAAAAATCCAAAGTGTGTTGTCGATATTTACTCACAGTTTGATTGCGATGTAAACCTTGCTTTCTGCTGATAAAGTGTTTACTTTGATAAGCGTAGCCGAATCATTCAGAGTTATGGGTTCTCGTGGAGAAGGTAGAAGAGTCTCTTTCACTATAGACTATGTGTTTTATTGTACTAAGTTTATGTACAGTAGTTTAAGATAGATGCAGTTAAACAAGTAGTAGACAAGGACTTCACTCAGACATGGCAAGAGAAGAACTGAAGAAACACGTAGAAACTCACTTAGAAAATCACTCCCATACTCCACGGTGAAACTACCCCGCTTAGAAACCCCAAAAACCAATCACTTACATTTCATGTTCACGACAGTCCCATACACTCCACTGGGACTAGTCATCCCATAAATTATTCAACAACGTCAAGAATCTGCAGACCAAAACCCCCTTTAAACCCTAGAACACATTTCCTTTCCCAGCTACTAAAAAAGGCAATATACAAAACTCATAGTTTACAACGAATTCTTCACAAGAACAATAACGAAACGGGTACTGACCACATGAAGCTTAGTTTTGAATGAACCCTACTCAGAAATAGAATAGTTTGGACACGCTCACTCTTAGACATTTCAAAACAAGATTCTATAATTAGGGCACCAGATTGTTGGTCGTATTTATTGGACCAGTTGCTGGTTTAATATAGCAAATAGCTAAAATAGAAAATAGCTGTGAAATATAAATAAGAAGGTAATTTTCACAGTCTAGGGGGGGCCATGGCCCCCCCCCCCTGTCCCCCCTCATTGGCACCCCTGATTGGTATAAGATCAAATGATTTCTCTTGGTTTGAATCATATCTTTCTGGTAGGCTTATTTCAATTGATCCGATTTTCAATAGACCCATTCCTATCATTAACTTGAACAAGTCCAAATGGACTACTACCTCTAAATCTATGAACATCCAAGTATAATATTTTAGTATTATGTACTCTAGCTGGATCTTCCAAATCCTCGGCAATTTTATCCATGGCCTCAGCTTCACACCTCCTTAGTTCATATTTTAAGCTTTCTCCACTTTCTTTACATTCCTTTTGTTTTCATATGATCTATCACTCAGACAATTCTTGTAGAGATAATTCCCCTTCTCCTCTCTATTAAAAATAAAGTTTTTTCATTAATATTCCAAGTCCTAATTTTCTTCCCAAAGATACCATCAGCCACTTCACCAATTTTTTTCCTAAAATCATTCCATCCATATTCCACGTTGTCAAAATTTAAACTCTCCAGATTACCACTCAACGGCTCCTAGAAATTTTCTCTCAAATTCTCATCCTGGAGTCTACCAACATCATATCTTCCCGGGAGGTAGTTACCCTTCCGAAATATTAGCTTCAAATTAGTCCTAAACATTACCAGATTATGATCTTTACTTTTAGCATCAATGGCAGCACTTCTATACATCCTAGAATCTTGTATTGATCCTTCAAGTCTTTGGTTTCCAATAACATAATCAATAAGATTTGCTGTCTTACCGACACGTGAGTACGTTGCTAGCTTGTGGGCCATTTTTTGACCAAACACCACATTGGTTAGAACTAAATTGTTACGCCTACAAAATTGCAACAGTCTGTAACCATTACTGTTTTGTTTTCCTACACCAAATTTACCTACGCTAGGATACCATCTATCCCTATTTCTACCGACCTGGGTGATAAAATGTCCTAATAAAAACAACATTGTTCTACCTGGAACCCTTTCTATTTGCTCCTGTAACTGTAAGTAAATTTCATCTGAGACACTAGTATCTCTGTTAGTCAGTTCTATAGGAGTATATACTATTATAACTGATACCCTAAGCTTTTTAGTACTAAAATGACCAATTAGTATTCTATTATTTAATACATTCCCAGCCTAAACAAGACTTAGCAACTTCCTTACTGATCATGTGCCCTACTCCCAATGTAAGTACCACATCCTCCCTGCCTGAGTAAACAAATTCTATATCCCCAAATTTCATGTTTCCTACCCGTGGGATATGAGTTTCTGAAAATCCCAATAAGTTTGGTTTGATTCTTCTGTATTCGGCAGTCGAAATGTCAATATGATAGTTATTCTGTAGCGTCATAAAATTCCAAGTTTCAATTCTCATGTCCTTTAAATCATTGAAATTATTTTGGACTCAGAAAAACTAATGGTCCTGGATACCTGTACAGGACAGGGCCCAATACATCTTCTCAAGTCTACACCAAAGCACTTAAGCCGGCTTAGAACCGGACAGCAAGAATTCCCTGGGACTACCAGAATGAATGGAGGCTTTTTGCAATCCTGGGCCCATCTTGGTCTTAGCATGGTATTCAGCAATTGACGATGCTCCTCTATCAACAACAGTCAAAATCCTGCGCTTGTGTGTATGCGTGTATTTATAGTACTGGAAAACCAACAGCTATGTGACAGACTCTTATAGATTAGATAGATTTCATTGTCACTTTTCTTTTATCCCAGCCTGTTGCCACAGTGAAGAAACAGATTGCTTTATATCATCCTCCACTTCACGCATTTTCATTTAACCTTTAGCATAGTTGTTTGTGTCGCAATATTTCTTCCAAGAGATCCATTGGATTAAGATAGATCCCATAATTTAACGGATGTGCAAGGTGTCCTATAACAGCTTCCTTGGAATCTAAAAATTACATTTGGCTATATGAATGTGATTCAAAATCACTTTCAGTGGTCTGTGATGGATGTGCTGCTAAACTGATTTTGTGATAAACTTGTCCGGATACTTTGAAGCTGAGAGCATTACAATTATTTATGTTTTGATCATCATTAACAATTAATGAAGTTAATGCAAAAAATGAGTTCAAGTTTTGTATTTGTCTGTAGAGTTCTATAGAAAGCAAGTTATATCCTACAACAAGCCAAGCCAATTTTTTGGGAAATTGTGGAGGTGGTAATCCCATTCGACCAAGCAGGCAGCAACCTCTAAATAAATTATTTTTGTTGCCTACTTTTCAAGCTAGAAAATGGAGGATTTTATATTGAATACATACTACGTTGGATGGTCCAATGACTTGTAATTATACTTGCGTAGTTGATGGTACTTTCGTAAGTTTTCCTAGGTTTCGCACCACAATTTGTTGGCGTCGAAGAATGCGATGGCGTTGCTCTCCTAACGTCACATGTCTTTCTTCTTAACTTGTATTTTTGACTTGTTCCAATTCTCGCTGTCAATTGTCTTCTAACAGCACAATTCTTTGTTCTTCATTGCCATTTTGACTCCCACTATTGCTTGTAATTTACGCTGTCGCTTATTTTCTAACTGCATATTTCTTCTTCTCGCTATCGTACATCTTCTAAGCACATATTTTTTTATCTTCATTTTCATTTTTATTCGTTCTGATCTT
Organism: Artemia sp. Kazakhstan ARC1039; assembly: GCA_029168905.1. Classification (NCBI taxonomy): domain Eukaryota; kingdom Metazoa; phylum Arthropoda; class Branchiopoda; order Anostraca; family Artemiidae; genus Artemia; species Artemia sp. Kazakhstan ARC1039. Next base: position 7,985 of record JAQQPU010019826.1, read on the forward strand.
CATTATCATATCAACCACAAATTTGTTCTTCAATTTCGTTTTGAGTCGTTGTGATTCTCGCTGCCACTTATCTTGTAACGTCATATTTTTTTGTTCTTGAATTTTATTTTGACTCGTTGCAACTGTTGTTTTTGCAAGAATTCTAATCATATATTCTTTGTTCTTTATTTTCGTTTATAATTGCTTCAGACGTTTTTCAATGTCTTTTGCCTTAGCTGCTTGTTTGGTCTAGTGACTTTTGATGTTCTATGTTGTTCACTTTCACCCTTACATTTACGTTTCTTAGGTCCTACTCCTAGTTTTGTCTCATTTGATGGTCCATTTTGCTCATTTTGAGCTCACGTTTTTATCCTCTTTTGTCCTTTTTTGTTCTCATTTTGTGGTTAATTTAATATTTTTTTTGTCCTCTAGATATTATGAAGCTTCCAAAAATGCCTACTGAAATTTTCATCAACCATTATGAATCCATAAATTAATATATTTCTAAGCGTTTGTTCTATAAATTCTTCTAAAACTGATTGAAAATCTGATTTCCTTGAGTCATCACTTTCAAACGATATAATTACCCTTCGAATTGCCCTTTATCTGGCGCTGACGCTGAGGGTATTGTGGAGCGGGGGGAGCTGTCATCCTCAAAGACATAGTTTCCTGACTATTCAACTACCTTGAACAAAATGGATCTCAAAATTTAGATGTTTCGGGGATTGATAGATGTGGGGTGGGGGGCTTGTTGTCCTCTAAACACATTTGACTAATAAAAAGGGCCCCATCCCTTTCATTTTTAAATCGAATGAGCATTTTTCAAAGTTTCTACGACAACAAAGGGCCAGATAAAAATTTCCATCAGAAGCATTATCTGAAAATACAAGGTGTGTGGGGGGATATCCATCCTCTAATAACCCTGAATCTTAAATAGGGCACTAAGACTTCTGATTACCAATCCAATGAGCCGTCTCCGAAGTTTATACGATTTCCCTTTTTATATTAACCCAATATAGCCCCAGGGTATAACTTATAACCCTGGCGTTGAGGGCTAGGTGGGGGAGTTGTCATCATCAAAGACATAATTTTCGGACCTTCCAACTACTTTGAACAAAATGGCTATATCAAAATTTAGATTGGATGGGTTTGGGGAAAAGGTGGGCCTGGGAGGGGGGTTAGGTGTCCTCTGATCACTTTTACGATCAGATCACCTTTATACGATCACCCTTTCTATATATACCTTATATACCCCAGGTTTTAACTTACAACCCTTGCCCTGGAGGCTCTAGGGGTTTTGTTATCCTCAAAGACATAATTTCCATACTTTTCAACTATGTTGAACGAAATTACCGTCTCAAAATTTTGATTTGATTGGATGTGTTTGAGGAAATGGTGGGCGTGAGAGAGGGTTAGTTGCCCTCCAATCACTTTTGACTATTGAAAAGAGCACTAGCCCTTTGAATTTCCAATTGAATGAGCCCTTTTTGAAGTTTTTACGACAACAAATTGCCATCTCAACATTTCCATTAGATACATTTCTGGAAAATACGAGGTGTTGTTTTTTTTTGGGGCGGGGGGGAAGGGTGGACACCCACCATCTGATTACTCTGAATCTGAAAAAGGGTACTAGAACATTTGATTTCAGAACATCTGATCTGAGTCCATTCTGGAGTTTTTGCGATAACCTTTTCTATATATATACCTTATATACTCCCAGGGCAAAACTTATTACCCTTGCCCTGAGGGCTATGGGGGTTAGTCATCCTCAAAGACATAATTTTTGGACATTTCAATTACTTTGAACAAAATATCGATCTCAAAATTTTGATTGGATGTGTTTGGGGAAATGGTGGTCATGGGAAGGTCTTTATTTGCCCTCCAATCACTTTTGACTATTAAAAAGGGCACGAGCCCTTTCAATTTTCAATTGAATGAGCTCTTTTCAAAGTTTCGACGACAAAAAAGGGCCATCTTAAAATTTCTATCACGTGCATATCGAAAAAAAGAGGTTTGTGGGCGAAGGGGGTTATCCACCCTCCGATCGCTCTGAATCTCAAAAAGGGCACTATAACTTCTAATTAGCAATCTATTGAGCACCCTCTGAAGTTTATACGATCATCTTTTCTATTATAAACCTTAAATGACCCCAGGGCATAACTTAAAACCCTTGCCCTGAGGGCTGTGGATGGCTGTCATCCTCAAAGACATAATTTCTGGATCTTTAAACTACGTTGAACGAAATGGCTATCTCAAAATTTTGATTGAATGTGTTTGGGGAAATGGTGGGCGTGGGAGGGGGGTTAGTTGCCCTTCGATCACTTTCGACTATTAAAAAGGGCAATAGTCATTTCAATTTCCAATCGAATGATACAACTCCTAATTGACAAAAAATAACTTCATAATATTTTCTTTCATGTTACGATGCTTCAAAGGTAAAAACTTTTAAACTTTAACACGTGGGTTTTAAAGAATAATAGAGAAAAAATAAAGTTCTATTAACTCTTAGAAACAATTTTTCAATGTGATTTTACTATAGAAATTAGTAATTAGTAGGTAATAACAGATATTTAACCATAACTTAGAGATGACAAATAAAATCAAGTTAGATGGTCCCGAGTGTATCTCTGTAAGCAAAATATGATATTCTTGAAAAACTCTTTAAAAATAACAGGCCTATGGTGAGTAGGAAGAAAAAGAACGAGAATCAAACGGATAAGCCTATATCTCCCTTGTGCAATAAGGAGACCTCAGTGTTAAGAAAGAAAGAAGTTGTATTAATACAATTTTGAAAATAAAGAAACTTATAATACAAAATGAAAAAACAACAACATGTAAATACAATGTATTATTTTACAAGTTCAGTTCAGTTCATTTTATTTAACATCAAAAATACATTTAACTAATTTTCCAATACCCGCCCAAAGATACAAAAAGGCAATTGCGACTGGGTGGGTACATACAACTCATCTACTAACTAATAATTAGCTATAAACAAAGAAACAACAAATAATAG
>JAQQPU010019828.1:4769-16041 GCA_029168905.1 Artemia sp. Kazakhstan ARC1039
TAAGAACCTTATATGCCCCCAGGGCATATAAGGTTCTTATAGAAGGCATTGTCGTAGAAATTTCAAGAAAGGCTAATTCGATTGGAAATTCAAAGGGCTAGTGCCCTTTTTAATAGTCGAAACTGTTTGGAGGGCAACTATTCCCCCCCCGCCCATCATTCCCCCAAACACATCCAATCAAAATTTTGAGATAGCCATTTTGTTCAGCGTAGTTGTTTTCCAGATAGAAAATATGTTTTTGAGGAGGTCACTCCTTCACAACCCTCGGGGCAAAGGTTTTAAGTTATGGCCTGTGGGCATATAGGGTTTTCATAGAAGGAGAAACTAATGTCATAGAAACTAAGGTTTTTAATATAAGGGTTTTATAAGGTTTTTATAGAAGGCGTTGTCGTAGAAACTTCAAAATAGGCTCATTCGATTGAAAATTTAAAGGGCTAGTTCCATTATTAATAGTCGAAAGTGATTGGAGCGGAGCTAGGCCCTCCCTCACACCCATCATTCTCTCAAACACAGACGGCTTACAATGTTTTTACTTTTATAACTTTAATAAATCAAATAATTTTTACTCATTACTAAATATCAGTATATGTATATTAAACTGACAATGCACATTCATTTGTATTTTTTCAGTAAAGTGCAAATTTTGTTCTGGCCTAGGGAAGGCATAGGGGTTTTGCGCCCAACTTGTGTTAATTTTTGCTCGTTTTGAGTTTGACTCTGTTATTTATTTTAATTTCTGTTCGTTTTGGGTTTCATTTATTTATCGATGCTGATTTGTGGTAGTTTCGAGCTTGGTAGATTATTTATTTTATTTTTGCTCATTTTTTGTTTAATGGAGTTCTTGACTTTTCTTTGAAAAACTTATTTTGTGTAAAAATTTTTTTTAATTAATTACTATTAAAGATTATATTAAACGAAATCCCGTATCCCTACTGCCCCACAATAGTGACACCTATTGTTCACTTCGAATATTTTAATTGTATTTGTTTTTTTTTTACCTAAACAGGATTAGCGCCTTTGGTAAAAATATCTATTTTTGAAAAATATTATTGCATTTTTTGGCAAATAATAACAAAAATTTTCTCCTTAATTAAAGAGATACTTATTTTTCATGGTGTTAAAACTAAAATTAACTAGCTCTTGTGACGGAGCTGATCTGGAATTTGGTGGAGACCTGTGTTAGTTCATGTTTTAGTCAATTGCATTGTTCACTAGTATAAGTCGATATATCTACATTTTATTACTAACAACTCTACTAGTTCGCGCTCAATTAGTGGAAACTAAATATATGTGGCTAATAATTAAGAACCTCGGACAAAGAGACAAGGGAATTTCCTTAAATCAACACTCTTTCTACCGGAAGAATAGCTACTCTAATCACGCTAAATTAGGAAAAACAAATATTGGATCTCTCAAAGGGAGCAAATAGAAAGTAATTTGGGATCCTAGGATGGAAATTACTTCAGTCATGCTGGATATTAAAAATGTGTTACATTTGGTGACATCGTTTTGAGACGTAAATTGTAATCCTACTATTCTAATTACACCATGAAGACGGCTTACAAATAAAAAGCAACAATGTAGAACCAAGGGCCGTGGAAAAACTCTGATTGCTTGAATTAATTGAGGTCCATGTATCTGTATGAAATTAGGAAAAATCATGGTTTCCATTTTAAATCAGAAAGACCTCCTTATGCAGTTGCACAATTGTTGGCAGTAATGGGCGTTATATTTAAAATAAAAGAGACATGGGTGAAAAATCGCCAAAAAGGAACTAAAAATTTACGCACAAGCAGCTTAAGAAGGTCTAGCTTCTCTTTGAAATTTTAGTTGTCTTTGGGAAGTGACAGATTGATAATGTCTGAATATTTACGAGCGAAAAGCGTTGTCAAATTTGACTAATTGGTTTGACTCATTTTTCTTCATAATCGGACGTGGCAACATTGACAAAAATGTGGCACTGCTTTAAAAACTTCATAAATTCAAAACAAACATATTAGAAAATCACTGTTTCGACGTATGAATACTAAGATGAGCACAAGGGAACAGAAAATGTTTTTATTTTGATATTTTTGGCAGTATGAGGCTTAAAACGACACGGAAGTACCTCGAGTAGTAGAAATCCTGACGTCTTCTGCTGCTGCCTATGCAGTAAAGAGGATCGTAGCGTAAAAGTGTTCCTAGTATATCACTTTAAAACATGTTTGCAATAGTTTCACTGAAAACAAGAAAACAATTTGCGCTGTTTAAACGATAAAATTTTTGGAATGACTAGTTAGTCCTATGTCGTGTATGCTGTAGCACGTTGAAGCTAAGAAGGGTTGGGGGGGAGGTCTAAAGCCTCACAATGTCCAAGGTAATTTATGAAAATGTAAGGTTTTAGCTTCAGTATTTACGTTGATTTGAAAAACTGTTTCTAGTATTCAATTCTGTTAGCTTTTTGATCTTGGTGTAAATTCACTTTGCGAAAAACAGGGCATAATTTCAATAAATTATTTCTTTATCTTAATGTTAACAAAATATATTTTGAAAATACTGCACAAGCGGCGAGTACAATAGCCAAAGGCGATATCAAAGGACAATTTCTGAACAGTTTTAATAAGATGATTTAATTCGACAAAAACACCCGCCTAGCTCCTAAAAAGATTAGATATAATAAAACAAGTTTTTTCAACTGAAAGTAAAGAGCACCATTAAAACGAACGGGAATTATTACGTATATGAGGGGGTTGCCTCTTCCTCATTAGCTCGCTCTTCACGCTAAATTTTTTTAAAAGCTTTAAGAAAAGCTTCTTATTGTTCTAATTAAGCGGCCCTTTTCTTTCAGGATTCGTTCTTAGGAAATTTGGACAAAAAGTCAAACTTAGGCGGAAAGATAAAGGTATTGAGGAGGGGAAACCCCCCTCATATACATGATAATTTCTGTTCGTTTTAAGTTTTAATGTTGTTCCATACTTTCAATTGAAAAATACTTGTTTTTTATTTAATTTCTGATCGTTTTTAAATAAGGCCGGGAAATCTAGCTCCCCTCGAAGGAAAATTGGCCCTCCCGCGGAAAAACAATCCTTGTAAAATTCTTCCCACGTAAAATTCCCCACCCCAGGCCAGGAAGCTTCACCCCAGACAATTCCATTCTCGCTGAAAAATTTCCGCCGGAATTTCTTGCGGACGATTCAAAAAGTAAAAATTTCCCCCGGACAACTACCCTTAAAATTTCCACGCGTAAAATTGAATCGGCAAAAAGAGAAATTATGACAAATAAAAAATAATCGTATAGGAATTTTGGCAAATTACCCCAGTGTAACATTTCCCCTGGAAAGTTATCTTTCCGTAAACTTCCCTACGGAAAATAATCCCCGTAGAAAATACCCCCACCCCCTGGGAAATATCTGTACACTTTCCAAAGACAAATACTATAGTAGTGGGGCCATAAAAACCCCCGTGAGGCCTGTACCCCGGATTCCCTTGAGGCCCTGGTTTCTGGAAGACACACCCCTGGATTCCCGTGACACCCTGGACGAAACAACCCCAGGATTCTACGACAGCACTGTTTTAAACGTGCAGCAGGTGTTAGTTTAGTCCCAGGGGAAACTATGAGACGCTGGTATTATTTAAGTCATAAGGGAAACTATGAGACACAGGTGTTAGCTAAGTCCTAGGAAGAAACTACGAAACACAGGTGTTACATAACAGGGAATGTTTACATTTGGGAAGACATACCCCCGGATTCCCGTGACACCCTGTTTTAAACGTATTCACCCCCAGATTCCTATGACGCCCCTGTTTTAAATGGACCCGCAATAAAACTTGTCACGAGAACAGGTGTTAGTTACGCCATATGAAAACTAAAAGACGCAGGTGTATGTTGCATTATATGGGAATGTTCACGCTTGGTTGCTGCGTAATTGGAGTTCAAGATGGAATGTTTTCTTGGGATGTTATTTAATGGGAAATGTTTTCTAAGAGATGCAAATTTTACGTCATAGGGAGCGTTTAGTTATGCGAATTTTACCCAAGAGGTCATGCTAGAGTCCATTAGTAAAGCAGAGGAATTTTATTAAGACATATTTCTTCAGAGCCCGTGGGTGACCCTCGCTTGTATCTGAGAACGGCAAACACATGGTTGAGACGTAATAACAGGGTCAGGCAGAAGAACTATACTAAGAAATTTTTTTCCGAGACGTTTTTCAAGATTTCTTTAGTTCTTACGTAATAGGGAATGTTTACGGATGAGACATTCTAACGTGACCTGTTTCTTCAAAATCCGTAGGAGACCCCACTACTTGTAACTGAGCACGGTACATACGTGGGCGTTACGTGATGACAGCGCCAAGCGGAGGAATTTTATTATGACACTTTTATTTGAGACCCTTTCAAGAGGTTTCAAGATATATCAAGACATTTCTCTTCAAGACGTTTCAAGACATTTTCTTAGACGTTTCAATACGTTTTCTAAGACATTTTTCTTAAAGATGTTTCAAGAAATTTCAAGACTTTTTTTCCAAGACGTTTTTCAACACTTCTTTAATTCTTATGAAATGGGTAATGTTTACGGATGACGCATTCTAACGTTAACTGTTTCTTCAGAACTCCTGGAGGATCCCCGGTTGTAACTGAGGAGTATTTTTTTGTCCCTCATTAGGACTCGACAAGACAATTTACATCCAAAGGAATGGAACTTTAATCATCTAGACTATGAACACCTTTCTAATATTATGGTTCGGCTAATATATTCTTTGAAATAGCCTATCACACACCACGAGAGACCCCGTTTCACGCGTGCTGGATTGACGATTACGTTTTACCTATGGTTGCAATAATTAAGACACAGAGGGAAGACATCGATCACTAAAAATTACCTGAATTTGGTGCCACCTGCACCTTAAGGAATGCTTTTAGAGAGTGTTACCAGATAATAATGCAGATTGCTCTTAGCGTAATTTTTAGTAATAAAGACGAGAAGGGCTAAAAGATGCTTAAATTGTGTAAATGTTTACATATTGAAGAATCCCCCTAGAACATGGAATCTAAAAAGACACAGACCATTATAAATACAAAATTTATTGATAAATACACTATAAAATCATGAAACCACAGAACAATCACTTGAAACTCAGCAAAAAAAACATGAAAAGGCCTTTAGAGGATAAAAAACGCTATAAAATCATGGAATTACAAAAAAAGAACTTAAACTCATTAAATGAAAACAAAACATGAAAATAGGCTCATAAAAAGGATAAAAATTGCTATAAAATCGTGAAATCACAGAAAACGCACTTTAAAACACGACAAATGAAAAACAAAACATGAAACAGGCTTATAATAAGGATAAAATATAAACAAAAACGTGCATGAATTAAAGAAAGATGGGAGGGTCATAGCAATCATTCCCAGAGGGGGATGGGTATCAGTATTAGAGGTAAATTTAAGTCATATTAAGAGGTATTTCTGAAGGGCTTTTAATAAAAACTGCATGTTAGATTTCAGTCACCACTATCGGCTTAACTTTAAGCTGTAGAACATATCAGTACAAGCAATTCACGCCACCGTGACTACTTGTGGCTGCCCCGTGACAATCCTATGATACATATTATTATTCCCAAGACATTTCCAGACATTGCGTCATAAAAATCATGCATTAAATCCACCAGTTCATGTTTTCACATCCCAAACCTCCATGACCAATATATCAGTTCCCAGCTTGTGATAATATGATAATGTATCAGTTCCCAGCTTGTGTCACGCTATTACTCCCTCTCTGGCACCATTTACCACAACATCCTCATTCCATGACATTTTCAAGATATTGTCTCATTAAAAATCACGCTTTAAACCTATTGGTTCATATTTTCATAACTCAACCCTCCCCGATACACCATGGCAATTCCCAACCAGTGCTACAGTATTACCCTCCCCCCCCCCTTTGGCACCATTTACAGCCCCATCATCACTCCTATCACATTTAAAGATATTTTTTAATAGGGTGACAACCACTTACCCCGCTTCTGACCGCCCGTTAAAACGGTTCCACCTCCGTTTCTGCTGGCTTCCACCCCGGTTCAACCGACTCCAGCTCCATCTATTAGCCTCCGACCCAACTACAAATCGGGCTCCGGTTGCGTTAGTTCCGGATTACCTACTTCTACATCCAATTCTACAATTCCGAGTAAGCCAATTCCAATCCAAGTTCCGCCACTTGCAAGATCTTGTATGCGGCTGCCTCCGTGGTAATCTATGATTAGCAAATGGCACCCCTATAGCACACATTGTCATGCTTAAAGATTTTTCAAGCTTTTTCTCCCACAAAAATAACATTTAAAACTAAAACTAAAATGACAACTGTTTTTTTATTTGAACACCAGAAACTAGCAATTTCTTTGTTATATTGCAATTTTCCGTGCCAATTACCAGTCTATGACACTCAATGGTCGGTAAAAAATGGATCTTAGGACGCAATTTTGTTTCTTAGGCATTTTTTGCTTTGTAAGAAGTATTTTTTGTTTTGTAAGAAGTATTTTGTATTTTGTAAGAAGAATTTGTGATTGTTTAGGATGTATTTTGTTTTTTTGTAAGAACCGCTTGTGATTTTTCAGGATAGATTTCGTTTTGTAAGAATTACTTTTGCTTCGTTAGAAAAATTTGTGATTTCTTACGATGTTTTTTTTGTTTTGTAAAAATTATTTTTTGTTTTGTAAGAAGTATTTTGTAAGAAGAATTTGTGATCTCTTGGGAGTTATTTTTGTGTTGTAAGATTTTTTCGCTTCGTCAGAAGCATTTTGTATGATGTAAGAAAACTTTGTGATTTCTAAGGATGTATTTTTGTTTTGTAAGAATTATTTTCTACTTTGTAAGAAGTTTTTTTTGTAACAACTATTTTGCATTTCTTAATAATAATCTCTGATTTGTTAGGATGTATTTTGTATTTTTTAAGAAGCGTTTGTGATTGCTTAGGATGCAGTTTCGTTTTTTGGGAATTATTTTTGTTTCATAATAAAATCTGTGATTTTTTCGGGGGTATTTTTGTCTTATAAGAATTTTTTTGTTTTGTAAGAAGTATTTTGATTTTTGTAAAAAGAATTTATGATCTTTTGGGATGTATTTTTGTTTCGCCAGAAGTATTTTATATTTTGTAATAAGAATTTGTGATTTCTTAGGATGTATTTTTGTTTTATAAAAATTACTTTTTCTTTTTAAGAAGTATTTTTCTTTTGTAAGTAGTATTTTGTACTTTGTAAGACGAATCTCTGATTTTTAGGATGTATTTTGGTTTTGTAAGAATTATTTTTTTTTGTAGGAAGTATCTTGTATGATGTAAGAAGAATTTGTTATTTCTTAGGATGTATTTTTATTTTCTGCGAATTATTTTTTTTTGCTTTGTGATAAGTATTTTTTGTTTTGTAACAAGTATTTCGCAAGAACAATCTCTGATTGTTTAGGATGTATTTTATATTTTGTAAGAACCGTTGTGATTGTTTAGGATGTATTTTAGTTTTGCAGGAATTAATTTTGTTTCTTAAGATGAATTTGTGATTTCTTAGGATGTATTTTTGTTTTGTAAGAATGATTTTGGCTCTGTAAGAAGAATTTGTGTTTTGTTAAGATGCAGTTTTGTTTTTTAAGAATTTTTTTTGTTTTGTAAGAAGTATTTTGTAAGAAGAATGTGTGATCTTTTAGGATGTGTTTTTGTTTTGTAAGAGTCATTTTTTGTATTGTAACAAGAATTTATGATTTCTTAGGTTGTATTTTTGATTTGTAGGAATTATATTTTTGTAAAAAGTATTTTGTATTTTGTAGGAAGAATTTGTGATCTTTTAGGATGTATTTTTGTTTTATAAGAATTATTTTTGTTTTGTAATAAGTAATTTTTATTTTATAATAAGAATTTGTGATTTGTTAGGATGTTCGGTGGAGGGTGTCAAAGGGGCGGTGCATTGTACCACGCTGTCCTCAATTGGCAAGACTCGTCAGAAGAGACATTATCGAGGTTTTTTATTTAGTTTAAACTATTGATTCTAGTGTAAACGGATATTTTGCAGAAAAATAGCAGAAAATGCTTTAGGTGTGATAATGCACGCCATATGGTGTCACAAGATGGCCATTGAGTGTCATAGACTGGGATTTGGCACTGAATATTGCAATAATACAATAAAATGGCAAGTTTACAGTGTTCAAATAAAGAACAGTGGTCATTTTTAGTTTATAAAGTTATTTTTTGGGGGGAGAAGCTTGAAAAAACCTTTAGCGTTATAATGTCCACCAGAGGGTGCCATTTGCTAGTCATAGTATTCCACGGAGGAAGCCTCATATAAAATCTTGGAATTAGCGGAACTTGGAATGAAATTGGCTGAATCTGAATTTTGGAATCGGGTTAGAAGTGGGGAATCAGGAAATGACGCAACCGGAGCCAGATTTGGAGTTGGTGTCGGAGGGGCATACATGGGGATGAAGTCGGTTGAACCATTGTGGAAGCCAGCAAAATAGGAGGTCGAACCGTTGTAACCGGTGGTGAGAAGCGGGGAAATTGGAATTTGTTATCACCCTATTAAAAAAAGTATTTTGAAGTGTCACAGGAATGATGATAGGGTGGTAAATGGTGCCAGAGAGGAGTAATAGTGTGGTGCAGGCTAGGAAATGACATGGTGCATCAGGGAGGGTTGGGTTGCGAAAACATGAACCAATGGGTTTAATGCGTGATTTTTAATGAAATAATATCTGGAAAATGTCACAGGAATGATGATGTGTTTGTAAATGGTGCCAAGGGGAGTAATAGTTCGGCACAGGTTGGGATTGACATGGCATGTCACGGAGGGTTGGGTTGTGAAAATATAAACTAGTGGATTTAATTCGTGATTTTTATCAGGAAATGTCTGGAAATGTCTTAGGAATGACAATATGTATCATAGGGTTGTCACGGGGCAGCCACTTATTGTCACAGTGGCGTGAATTGCTTGGACTAACATGTTATACAACTTAAAGTTAAGCTGATAGTTGTTAAATCATTTTTTCGGTGATGTGGGGACTGAAATCTGACATGCAGTCAAAGAAATATGATATTTTCATTAAAAGCCCTTCATAATTACCTCTTAATATGACTTAAACTTACCTCAAATACCTATCCCCCCTTCCCCTCTGGAAATGATTGCTAGGACCCCCCATCCTTTTTAATCCATGCATGTTATTGTTTACGTCTTATCCTTTTTATAAGCTTTTTTCATGTTTTGATTTTCATTTGTCGTGTTTTGAGCACCTTTTCTGTGATTTTATGATTTTATAACGTTTTTGTTCCTTTTTAGAAGCCTTTTTCTCATGTATTGTTTTTTTATTTGTTGAGTTGTAGTGCTTTTTCTATGCTTTCATGATTTTATAGCGTTTTTCATCAATAAGTTTTGTATTTTCAATGGTTTGTGTCTTTTTAGATACCATGTTCCAGGTGGAATCTTAAATATGTAAACTTTTACACACTTTAACCGTCTTGTGGCCCCTCTCGCCTTTATTACTAAGAAATACACTAAGAGCAACCCCCCATATTATCTGGTAACAATCTCTAAAAGCAATACTTAATTTACAGGTGGTACCCAATTCAGGTAATTTCTAGTGATCAATTTTCCCCTCTGTGTCGTAATTATTGCAGACATAGGAAATATGTTATCGTCATACTAGCACGCGTGAAAAGGGGGCTCCCTTTGTGTTTAATAGGTTATTTCAAAGAGTGTATTAACTGAACCATAATGTTGGAAAGGCGTTCATAGTCTAGATGGTTAACGCTCCTTTTCATTGAATGGAAATGGTCCTTTCAAGTCCTAACGAGGGACAAAAAAACATTAGAATATAATGCCCCCTGTTAAAAATGCATTGAAAGAGAATTAAATCTTAAAAAGTATTAATTAACAACCCTTGTGTGTGTCCTCCTCAGTTACAACCGTGGATCCCCCAAGACCTCTGAAGAAACCAGTCATGGTAGAATACGTCATCCGTTTACATTCCCCATTACATAAGAATTAAAGAAATATTGAAAAATGTCTTGGAAAAAAGTGTCTTGAAATGTCTTGAAACATCTGGAAGAAAAATGTCTTAGAAAACGTCTGGAAAAACATCTTGAGGCGTCTTGAAGAGAGATGTCTTGAAATGTTTCGAAACCTCTTGAAAAGGTCTCGAAGAAAAATGTATTAATAGAATTTCTCTGCTTGGCGCTGCAGTTACGTAACACCCAAGTGTGTGTCATGCTCAGTTACAAGCGTGGGTCCCCCCCGGGTTCTGAAGAAACAGGTCACGTTAGTATGTGTCATCCGTAAACCTTCCCTATTGCGTAAGAGCTAAAGAAATGTTGAAAAACGTTTTGGAAAAAATGTTTTAATATAATTCGTCGGCTTGGCGCTGTCATTACGTATCACCCATGTGTGTGCCGTGCTCAATTACAAGTGAGGGTCCCCACAGGCTCTGAAGAAACATGTCCTAATAAAATTCCCCTTGTTGACTAGTGGACGTGACCGTTTGTAGAGCGGGCTTTAAAAAAGGGTGTCACGGGAAACCGGGGGTGTATCTTCCCAAATGTAAAAATTCCCTGTGCTGTAACACCTGCGTCTCCTAGTTTTCCCCTATGACATAACTAGCACCTGTGTCTCATAGTTTCCCCTATGACTTTGCAAACACCTGCTGTCCATTTGAAACAGGGTTGTCGTAGCAATCTTGGGGGTTTGTCTTCCAGGGCTTCACGGGAATTAGGGGGTGTATCTTCCAGAAAGCAGGGTCTCATGGGAATCCGGGGTAAGGGCTTCAAAGGGGGTATTATGGCCCCACTACTTACTATATGGAAACAATGCGCAAATTTCATAGCCTCCAGACCTTTTCCCAGGGTCCTTGGGTGGTTACGTTATCACAAAAGGCAAATTTATTAGGCCTTTCAACTATGATGAACTAAATGGTTATCTTAAAATTTCGATCAGACGACATTCAGGATAAACCAGGTATGGAAGAGGGGAAAGTTGACCTCTAATGTTTTCTGAAACTTAAAAAGGGCATTACAACTTGAAGTTTCTGTTCAAATGAGCCCTCTCTCAATATTCTAGGACCCCTGGTTCGATACAATCATACCTGCAAAAAATCAACGTATTATATGACAAATATACCTACTCGAAATACACATAAAAAGGTTTTATTTAGTGTACAGACGAACATGGGTAAGCCATTGTTATCAAATGCTTACTGCAGAGTTGGGTAGTTGTTAAAATTGTCACCAAACTGTATAATTTTTGCGACAGTTTCCCACGGTTTT
>JAQQPU010019829.1:0-16041 GCA_029168905.1 Artemia sp. Kazakhstan ARC1039
AGGACCTCACAACACTGTTAAAATACAACTTGTGTATTATAACGACCACACTCAAAACCTCTTCCAAAATCTCTTCAAAAGTCACCTTTTAAAATGTCTCTAGCTGTTTCGCCGAAATAGTTCCATAAAATAGCTAAAACGGTTTCGCCAAAATTATCCCTAAACGGAATTTCGGCATGTTCCTTTTGTTTGGCATCTCTGCGCCAATGCATTTCAAATTATTTGGAAACCTTTTCGCGCGCTAAGATCAAAACGTCTGCTCGGAAACGATTCTCTTGTTAGAAACAACAAATTAATTTCCCTTTCGTGAATCAATTCTCTTTAGAACAACAAATTAATTCCCCTTTCGTGTCAATCAATCAATCATGACATCATCTGTCATGTGTGATCAAAACTTTGTCTCGGAGACAATTCTCTTTGGAAATGCAATGACATTAATTAACTTGACGTCATCTGTCAGACATTAATTAACTGTTTCCGGGAACCTCATAACATCTGGCTCGGAAACAACAACAACATTGACCTTGACATTTGGCTGGGAAACAATAACAACATTGACATTCGCTAAGAGCGTGCCAAAAACACACCTGGAGAAAGAGGTCATTGACCCCATTAACCACGTGGTTCTATGCCCATATAAGGAGTCCCCCTTGTATTCAATAAGGCATCTCTACTTATATTCAATTTCTATTTGTTTTGGGTTATGTTTATCCTTAACAGTGATTTCAGGTCATTTTGAGTTTGAATTATTGTAGGAATTCATTTCTGCTAGTCTTAAGTCTAATATGGCCCTTTACTTTTCTTTGAAAAATTTCTTTTTCGGAATGTTTTTTAATCAATGAAAAAAAAAATTATCTGAGTAATGTGAAGGATTAATAAAGATTGTAATGTAATCTGTAAAGTTCAGAGAATAACTTAAACAATTTTTTTAGTTGGATATGTAGTAAGTACAAAAACTGAATCAGACTTAAAAGAGAAGAAAAAAGCCCATTCATCTTCACTACACGAAAAGTCAGTTAGTGAATGTCAGAGATCTAATTTGTTGAATGAGTTTTCGCAGGCGTAACTTTTACTTTTGACTTTATTTAACATAATAAACAAAAATATATACCTTTTTTTGTTTATGTTTTTTAACCTTTTAAAATTGTAAATGTTACTTTTTCGATGTCAACCCTTCTCTCTCAGGTTCTAATATTGTACCTTTGTAGTGGGGAAAGCAAGAATTTTTTCGGCGGGGGGGGGGGGCTAAAACTTGCAGACATAGTCGTATTAAATAGAGCACGGAAGAGTCTATCGGATAATACAAACTAACCTAGATTTTTTGGAGGGAACATGGAACGTAATTCCTCCACTTCGTAAGTCCAATACCTTTGCCTCATCTCAACAGCATAATACTTTAATCATTCCAATCCATAGAGAAGCAAACAACAGCTATTTACTTTTCCTTGACTAATAATAATGTGTCTGTCGGCCCCGAACGAAATGAGATGGTAATTATAGTAGGGTAGTCTGTGTTAGCTATTAAAGTTTTTATGGATCCATGGCGCAATGTAGCGCAACATTAAAAATCGTTAAATTTCAACAAGATTAAACAGGTTTGCTCAGGAATTTTCTAGGCCATTCCGGAATCCGGAATCCAATTGTTTTCTTTCGTCTTCTTTTTTTTAGAATGGTTGCCTTATGATCATCTCGTGAATATTTAAAACATTATGTCAGGCTTAAAGGTGTTTCGGATGACTGATGATAAGACAAACTAACAAATCAATAACTATACGAGTTTTTGTGGATTCACATGCCTGATCTTTTTTTTTCAAGCGTATATAATAAACAATGGACATTGAATTTTTTGACAAATATGTATAAAGAGAATTACTGAGCCATTTTATTTTCCACAGATAAAGGAAAAAGCGCGTGTACATTGTGTCTGATTTTAATTGATACTTGTTATCATTTATTTATTATTAGTAAAAAAAATTGCATAAAATAAACTTCAAAAAAAAGGTAAAGAACTCCATTAAACCAAAAATGAACAATCAAATTATCTTCCAAGCACAAAAGGGCCAAATCAGTATCAATACATAAATGAAACCCAAAACAAACAGAAATTAAAACAAGTCAAACTCAAAACGAGCAGAAATTATTCTGAGTAGGGTTCTAAACCCTACGCTTTCTAAAAGCCAGAATATAGTATGTAATCTACTGAAAAACATTCGGTACTGTTTTACTTAATGATACACACCAATATAGACTCCATCAAGGAAACTAGTCAAACGGGAGAGACACATACCCGATTATAATGGCTTATGAAACAAATTTGGGCTATATATTTGCACACAGGGGTGGGGGTGGGGTAAAGCATTGCATATATTAAATACGTAACCTAACCTAGGTACCCCCCCCTAAACCCCATAGAACAACAGTTTAAATATTGTAAATTCAATGAAAAAATACGCTTTGCGATCAATAGCAATTACCCGCATTACGGGTCTCCAAGCCAAATTGCTGTAGAGTCTATAGCGGTGTGTACCATTAAGTAAAACAGTACCAAAAATTCCAATGAATTTACTGAAAAAAATGTGCACTGTCAGTTTAATATACATATGCTGATATTTATTCCTTAAAATCTTAATTAATTTTTGATTTACAATTAATTTTTGATTTACTGAAGTTATAAAAGTGAAAATATTTAAAAGAATTTTTTCAGTAAAGTACAATTTATATTCTGGCTTTTAGAAAGCACAGCGTTTAGAACCCTACTCAGATTAATTTCTGCTCGTTTTGAGTTTGACTTATTTTAATTTCTGTTTGTTTTGGGTTTCATTTACTTATTGATACTGATTTGTGGTAGTTGTATGCCTGGTAGATTATTTGATTCTATTTTTGTTCATTTTGGTTTAATGGAGTTCTTTACTTTTTTTGAAAAACTTATTTTGTGTAAAACCCTATGTGTCCCCAGGGCATGACTTACAACACTTGCCCCGAGGGCGGGGGGGGGATTTGTTATCTCGAAAAATACAATTTACAGACCTTTCTGATAGGATTAACAAAATGGCTATATCAAAATTTTGATTGGAAGTGTTTGCGGAAATGATAGGTGTGGAGACTTAAAAGAGAATTTGCCCTCTGATCGCTTTCGACTAATAAAAAAGGCACTAGTCCTCTCAATTTCCACTTCGAATGAGCCCTTTTTGAAGCTTTTACGACAAAACTTTCTACAAAAATATTATATACCCCAAGGGCATAACTTACAAGCCTTGTCCCGAGGGCTATGGGGGGGGGGGAATAGCGACGAAGACCACACTGTTGAAGACCACACCAAATGTTTGGGGAAATGATAGGCTTTTTTTTTGGCGGGAACCAGACGATGATCCATCCTGCCTGGCACCAATGAAATGATGTGCATAGGGGAGAGATTCTCCCTCCGATTACTTTTGGCTATTAAAAAGGGCAATAGCCCTCTCAATATCCAATCAAAAGAGCCCTTTTTTAAGTTTTTACGACAACACTTTCTATAAGACATTATATGCCCCCAGGGCAACTGCCCCCAGGGACTGAGGTGGGGGGGGGCATTCGCCCTCCGATCGATTTTGACTATTAATAAGGGCACTAGCCCTCTCAATTCCCAATTGAATGAGTGGTTTTTGAAGTTTCTATGACAACGCTGGCAAATGTCTATCTAAAAAATTTGATTGGATGTGCTTTGGGAAATATTGGGCATGAGACGGGCGTTAGTTGCCCTCCAATCACTTTCGACTATAAAATAGGGCAGTAGCCCTTTCAATTTCCAATCGAATGAGCCCTTCTTGAAGTTTCTGCAACGCTTTCTATAAAACCTTATATACCCCCAGTGCATAGCTTACAACCCTTGCGCTGAGGGCTATGGGAGGAGTGTCATCCTGAAAAACATAATTTCTGAGCTTTCAACTACTTTGAACAAAATGGCTATATCAAAATTTTTATTGGATGTGTTTGCAGAAATGGTGGGCGTGGGAGGGGTGTTATTTCACCTCCAATTAATTCTGACTATTAAAAAGGGCACTAGCCCTTCAAAGTTTAAAAGTTTTCGAAGTTTCTATTACAACGCTTTCTATAAAAATCTTATATGCCCCCATGGCATAACTTACAACCATGGTCTTGAAGATTGGGGGGGGGGGGGGAGGTGTCATCTTAAAAAAACGATTTTCCAGAACTTCCTTCTACGTTAAACAAAATGCCTGTCTAAAAATTTTGATTGGATGTGTTTGGGGAAATGGTGGGTGTGAGAGGTGGGTTAGTTGCGCTCCAATCACTTTCGACCATTAAAAAGTATACTACCCCTTTTAATTTCCAATCGAATGAGCCCTTTTTGAAGTTTCTATGAAAACGCTTTCTACAAAAACCTTATATGCCCCGGGGTATAATTTCCAGCCCTTGCCCTGAGGGCTCTTAGGGGGTTATCATCCTCAAAGACCTAATATCCATAACTTTTCATACGTTGAACAAAATGAGAATCTCAAAATTTTGATTGTATGTGTTTGGGGAAATGGTGGGCGTGAGAGGGGGTTTAGTTGCCTTCCAATCACTTTCAACTATTAAAAAAGGCACTAGCTCTTTCAATTTCCAACCGAGTGAACCCTTTTTGAAGTTTCACGACAACTCTTTCTATAAAAAAAACCTTATATGCACGTAGGGCATACTTTTGACCCTTGCCCTTAGGGCTGTAGGGGGAGTTTAATCCTTAAAGACGTAGTTTCTGGACCTTTCAACTACGTTGAGCAAAATGTCTATCTCAAAATTTTGATTGGGTGCTTTTTGGAAAATGGTGGACATGAGAGAAGGGTTAGTTGCCCTCCAACCCCTTTCGACTATTAAAAGGCCACTAGCCCTTTGAATTTCCAATCGAATGATCCCTTTTTAAAGTTCCTACGAAACATATTCTCTAAGAACCTTATATGCCCCCAGGGCATAACTTACAACCCTTGCCCTGAGGGGTTTGGGGGGTTGTCATCCTCAAAGACCTAATTTCCAGAACTTTCAACTGCGTTGAACAAAATGGCTATCTCAAAATTGTGATTGGATGTGTTTGGGGAAATGGTGGGCGTGGAAGGGGTTTTAGTTGCGTTCCAATCACTTTTGACTTTTGAAAAGGACACTAGCTATTTCTATTTCCAATCGAATGAGCCCTTTTTGAAGTTTCTATGACAAAGCTTTCAATAAAAAACCTTATTAACCCCCAGGGCATAAATTACGACACTTATCCTGAGGGCTGTGGGGGGTTGTCATCCTCAAGACCTAGTTTCCAGAACTTTCAACTACGTTGAACAAAATGGCTATCTCAAAATTTTGATTGGGTGCGTTTGGGAAAAAGATGGGCGTGAGAGGGGAGTTAGTTACCCTCCAATCCCTTTCGACTAATAAAAAGGGCACTAACCCTTTGAATTTCCAATCTAATGAGCCCTCTTCGAAGTTTCTACGACAAAGCTTTCTATGAAAACCTTATATGCCTTCCAGGGCATAACTTAGGCCTACAACCCTTGCCCTGAGGGCTCTGGGGGTGGGGGGGGAGTGCCTCCTCAAAAACATAATTTCTATCTGGAAATAAACTGCATTGAACAAAATGACTATATCAAAATGTTGATTGGATGTGTTTGGGGAAACGGTGGGCGTGGAAGTGGTGTTAGTTGCCTTCCAATCAATTTTGACTATTAAAAAGGGCACTAGCTATTCCAATTTCCAATCGAATAAGCCCTTTTCGAAGTTCCTATGATAACCCCTTCGATACGAAGTGCCCTGGTCTAGATACAAAAAATAATAATAATACGTTGTGCCAACATCGTTTTTTACTTAGGCAGCGCTATTGTGCTGCCTATGATTGGCAAAAAATGGCTTTTCTTATTGAAGTAGAAAAAAAGGAAAAAAAATCACTGCCAAACCTACACAATAGGCATCTAAAATTTGTGCAAATAGAAGCAGGGGTGTTATTTAATCGATATCCAGGGGGCGGTGCCAAAGTTGAAGCCAATTTTCCCAAGTCAAACGAAATTCACCAAGCAGCTGCAACCTAGTCAGGAGCGAGCAACATCCCATAGTAACCAAAAGTTGAAAAACGCGTTTCGATAGAACTGTCTAGTGACAAAGAATTGTCATCTGACACAGAATCAGAATTGGTAACTATTGCTTCGGCCGATCTTAAAAGTCAAAGTTTATTGCGAAAAAAATTATGGTGACTTCGAAAAAGAGCTTGAAACACCTTGAAAAGGGAACCCCTAAAGGCCCCCTCCCACCAAAGTAGTCCTTTAAAAAATTTTGAGATAACCATTTTGTTCAACATAGTTCAAGGATCCAATAAATATGGTTTTGAAGATGATATACCCATACATAGTCCCTGGGGAAGGGTTGTACATGTTATTCAGTAAGAATCTAGCTCCCGTACTGTGAAGATCGATAAATGGAATAAATAGTTATCATAATTACATTTGAGTGAAAAATAGGATTATAATTGCGCAACGTTTGGATTATTAAACTTGGAATATAAAGTATTATAAAACAGCACGTTTTTTGGATTTTCGGGGGGTAGTCAAACCCCACTCTTGCGAAGAAGTCTCGTTTAATGTTTAGAATTATCATTATAATGTTGCCCGAGTAACAGCATAATTCACACGAGGATGCTTGTTAGCAGTGTTCAGTGGCGGAGTTGGATTACTTCACGGATTTTTGAAGCCCATATTCCCCTGTTGCTGTTTCTATCACCCAAGTTTGATATTTATCCATTATTGAGGCCTACCTGTCCTGGTTACATTTTTAGCGGTGCCAGTAATTAACGGCCAAAGCGAACAGCACGTTAAGATCAGAGTGGGTAAATAAATAATTGATCTTATTTGAAGTAGGCGAAGTCTCTTTACTTTAATTGGTTTTTATCTTTACTTTTAATGGATTTTCGGGGGGTAATCAAACCCCACTCTTGCGAGGAAGTCTCGTTTAGTGTTTAGAATGATCATTATAATGTTGCCCAAGTAACAGCATAATTCACACGAGGATGCTTGTTAGCAGTGTTCAGTGGCGGAGTTGGATTACTTCACGGATTTTTGAAGCCCATATTCCCCTGTTGCCGTTTCTATCACCCAATTTTGATATTTATCCATTATTGAGGCCTATCTGTCCTGGTTACATTTTTAGCCGTGCCAGTAATTAACGGCCAAAGCGAACAGCACGTTAAGATCACAATGGGTAAATAAATAGTTGATCTTAGGCGAAGTCTCTTTACTTTAATTGGTATGGGTCGTAATTGCAAACGTAATTGTCCCGCTGAGGACTCAGAAAACCCGTTGAATTCTACAGCTACTAGTACCGGAAGTTCTATCACCCAAATTACCGTGGAAACTTTATCACAGAATTTTATCAAAGTACTTGAAGCTGTCCAAGAAAATGGTAGAAAACTTGACATGGTGAACGAAAAGTTAAAAAGACTAGACGATCGTGTTTCCAAATTAGAGGTGACCCAGTCAGACCAGTGTTCTCAAGTCGCTATTCACGATAGTAGAATCGAAGTTCTAACAAATGAGAACACATCCTTGAAATCACAACTATCAGTTCTTGTTGATGAAGCTAAGGCCCAGGGTAATGCAGTTTTGAAAATGTCCGATAGGCATATTAAACTGGAAATTGAACAGAGGGGTAAAAACATAATTGTTTGGAATGCAGGGTGCGAAAGTGAAAATGTTGTTGTTGCTTTGTTCCAGGATATTGTTAAAGTGGGTTTAAAACAGTCTACAGTACCACCATTCAAAGTTATTCAGTGCAAGAAGGATGCCAAATTTTTCAAAGTTGAACTGAGTGACAAGGAAACAAAAATTGGTCTATTACGCAGTGCTAAAAAACTAAAGAATAAAAATATTGGCCCATTCAAGGAATTGTTTCTTAGTGATGATAATACCCCTGAGTTACGTCGGGCTAGAAAAAAATTAGTTAATAAGTGAGCACAGTTACGAGATGCAGTTTTGAGGCATGGGTTTCTAAATCTTTCCCACCCTGTGTTCAATTCAAACGCCCTGACGGATCGATCGCTAAGTATTTTCAGAATTATAGAATTACTGAACTTGTTAGACCGGTTATTAGGTATGACTATGGAGAGCGTAGTCAAAGAGGACGATTTGGAAAGCAGAAGTGAATGTTTTGCTTGTATGTAGTTGATTGAGAAAAAATTATATTTGTGTTTATAGTTTGTGAAGTAAAGTTAAGTAATTTTAATTGACTGTTAGAGTTTAGATTGGATACCCTCGTATGTGATTGTATTTTGCTATTTGGTGATTAATAATGATTGTTTTCTTCGTTTGCCTTTATTTAGAATTTATGCCTTATTTCTTTTTGTGTTTTTTTTTATTTTTTCTTTTGATTATTTTTGTTTCATTTTTGGTTGGAAGAATTGAGAGATTATCTTTAATTGTGATTGGTACATGCCCTATTCGTCACCACAGGCCATATGGGTTTTTAATCGATAGTGGTTAGAGATCTTTTTCTACCCCTGGGGGCTCGTAGTAAAATTGATTTGGAAAATAAGAATGTAAATTTTTTTAACTGTTTTAATGGATGTATTAATAGAAATTTGGACTTTGTGGTTCCAGCTTCTGACCCCCCTGAGGATTCTAAATTTGTTTTTAATTATAATTTTCAGGATGTTGAGTGTCGGCATGGTGGATTGGAAGATTTTGGGATTTTTATTTGATTTGCCAGGGCCTTAATACGACATTAGATTTTTTGGCGAATTTAGCTAAACTTAATCTTTTCCATTTGCTTGCTTTGACGAGACCTGGTTGAGACCACAATTCTGCTTTTTTAGATATACCTGGATATACTTTGTTTACTCGGAACCGGGAGTTACGTCAACACGGGGGTCTTGCGGCTTATGTTCCCGAAGATCTCCAAGCGAGAGTCCGAGACGATCTAAGTGAATATAAGGAAATGGTATGTGAAACACTAATATTACAAGCTAAATTGAATAATGTTGATAATATTTAGTAATTGTATACAGGCCTCCTTCTGGTTCTATTAAAGAATTTTTTGAGAATTTTCATGAACAGCAGGCAAAAGTACAAATTAGTAAGAACCCTTGTTTCGTTCTAGGTGACTTTAATATTAAGATGCTGGATATGGAGTCTTTAGTGACTTCTCAGTTATTAAATTTGTGTACGTCTTATGGTCTGTTCCCTATGATTAACATCCAAACTAGAGTTTCTAGGACGTCTGCAAAGCTTTTGGATAATGTTTTTTCCAATGCACCTTTTAGATTGCCAGGAGTTCTTGAAACTCCTTAATGGAGTAAAAGAGTTGTAGTTTTGATTGTAGTGCCCTATTAAAATTAAAAAATAATATGGATCATATTGATTGGGTATCTCTGTTTGGAAATGACAGTGATGTAAACACTAAATTTTCACTCTTTTATAGTAAGCTTTTAGAAATGGTTAAAGAAGTGGGAGCAGTGAAGAATTCGAAAGGTCGAAAACATTATGGGAGGAAGCCATGGATAACGCAAGATCTTCTTCGAAAAATAAATGTAAGAGATAGACTGTTTAAGTCACAAGCTTTAAAGCCTACGGATGAGAATAAAGAGCGATACCGTGCTTTTCCTAATGGTTTGAATAATCTCCTCCGTGAGGCTAAACAAAAATATTTTAGTATGAAGTTTTTTCAGCAAATTCATTTGAATTTTTTTCAGTAAAGTACAAATTATATTCTGGCTTTTATAAACCATGGGGTATAGAACCCTACTCATATTAATTTCTACTCGTCTTGAGTTTGACTCTGTGATTTATTTTAACTTCTGTTTGTTTTGGGTTTCATTTATTTATTGATAATGATTTGTGGTATTCGTATGCTTGGTAGATTATTTGATTCTATTTTTGTTCACTTTTGGTTTAATGGAGCCTTTGCTTTTTTTTGAAAAACTTATGTGTGGAAAAAGTTTTTCTTAATTAATCTCTTAAAAAGGACAGTACACCATTCAATATTCATTCGAATGAACCCTCTCTTAATATTTTACGACAACTGGTTCGATACGATGTGCCCTGGGATAATAACGAACAGGCACGCGTGACCATCCCTTTCTGGAAAAATCAGAAATTTCATTTTTTGTTTATTGGCTTTAGCATTTTCATACCTTTGAAATTTAATTGTATAGGCTTCCTTACGATGGCAAATTTTTTGTGCGGTATGGGGGGGGGATAACTTCTGAGAATTATCCAACTTCTGAGAATTATCCTAAAATCCTGCAAATTTTGCTCCTGAACTTTACTCTCTCCTTCAACTCCCGTTGGAGCTGAAGGAGGAAGTTCAGAATTTTGTCCGTTCTCCGGCTCCCATATTTTCTATTTCAGCTTACTAGTCATATACAAGCGCGTCGACAATAATAAGTCGTCCCTGAAATAGTGACCATTTGAATCATTTCTCAGGAAGGGGGGTGGGGGCTCAGAAATATGAAAATTAACTTAAGGGTCATACTTTTCACGGTTTTCAAGGGAATTTGTTCGAACAAATGTTTTTACAGGGTTACCTTTCCGGAAACCCGAAGGGAAATCCCTGGCAATGCTCAAAGCACCCCTCGGAAAAAAGAAGGAATAAAAAAACCCCATAAAATTAGGAAAACGAAATGTGTTTTCACTTAAAATCTGTTTAAAATTTCTTAGCAGTAAAGGACGCCCTGGGAGATATCCCGGTGGTATTTGATCCCTCTCCCCATTTCCCACGTCTCGTGAATTTGATATTTTCATCACCTTTGTAGAAATCAGTGTTTACGTACATATATGTATAGAAGATCCTGTGTTTGAAGCATCAGTTATTATTAGCCTGAGTTGTTTCTTACTTACAGTCGCTTTCATGAACTGTTTGACCTCTTAACAGACGATTTTTGGCAATCATTTAAGAAGCTTGAAAATGTCTGATAAGACTTTTAGGCGTGACAGTGCTGATATGCCTTTGAGTGGTCCAAACGAGTACGAAAACAAGCGCTCCATTTTCGTAAACTCATGACTACATCCCTTATAACATAATTTTCATGATTTGATAGGAGATTAGGCTAATTTTCATTTTCCATTTATGGTTGTTTGACGCAAGATTGACGTGGTTGAAGACCTCCTAGGAGGTCAATTATTGCAGCAACACCACTGGTACATAGGCATTTTGTCTAATAGAGAACCACTACTTTATTTTATTTAACTTCATCTGTAGATTCTAAAAATCGGCGGTTACTGTTTTTTTTCTTGCAAAATTTTAATGCTTATTTTAGAAAAGAAATCAATTTCCTATGGTTGTTTTCATCTTTGAAAAATGAAAGTAGATTTTTTTGTTACTCAAAATTTTTCACTAATAGTTTTTATTGAGGGGGGGGATTCTCGCTGTTTTTAACATAATCATTATGTCGCAAAATTCATGGGCCTAAAAAGATCTCATAATGACTTTGAACTCGATCAAATAAGTTGTTTTATGTTAAATTTTCTATACAATACTCCTAAAGTCAAAACAACTTCAAAAACATATTTTATTAGATGTTAAGCTGCTATTGTTTTAAGTTGACCTTTTGATTCTAAAAATTGAGTCGAAGCTTTTTGGTTGCCAAAGTTGTCTAGATCTCTTTGCTGTTGCCTTTTCCCAAAAATTTTGCATTAAAAACACACTGTCTTGTGATGTTTTCGTTTTCAAAAATGAAACTTTTTTTGGTCCTAAGAGTCAATTGAAAGTCGACAGATTTGAATTCACTAAAAATAATCAAATGAGAATCACTCACTTATTACAATAAAATAAAAAAAACAAGTTTTTTCAGCATAAAGTAAGGAGCAACATAAAGACTTAAAACGAACAGAAATTATTACGTATATGAAGGGTGTTACCCCTCCTCAACACCTCGCTCTTTACACTGAAGTTTTTTAGTACTTAAAAATACTTCTTATTGTTCTAATTAAACGATCCTTGCGTTTCAGAAGTCGTTCTTACACTATTGGGACCAAATTTAAACCTTAGCGTAAAGAGCGGAGTGTTGAGGAGGAGGCAACCCCCTTCATAGACGTAATAATTTCTGTTCGTTTGAAGTTTTAATGTTGCTGCTTACTTTCAGTGGAAAAACTTGTTTTTTTATTTCCTTTATATCGTTTTTAAATAATGCAAGAAAATCTGGAATTTCCAAGGATAAATCCCCCTTCCAAGGGAAATATCCTCTAGACAATTCAATCCTGGTGAAAATATGCCCCAGACAATTACCCTTAACAACTCTTCAAGCAAAACTGAGACGGAAAAGGGAAAGCAAAGACATGTACTTTGTATAGCATTTCTGGCAAATTTACTCTGTGTAAAATTTCCCCTGGTTAGTTCACCCCCTGGAAACTTCCCTCCACATGGAACATTCCCGTATGGAAAAACACCCAGCAGAAAATTCAACCCCTCCCCCGAAAATGTAAGCATACTTCCCAATAACAAATACTACGTGTAAACAATGGGAAAATTTTATAACCTAAACACCTTTTCCCTGGGAATGCGGGGAGGGGGTCATGTTATATTCAAAGGCATAGTTAATGGTCCTTTGAATTATTATGAACAAAACGGCTATCTCGAAATTTTTATCGGACGATTTTGGAAAAAATGGACGGACGAGGGGGCCTAGCTGCTCTGCAATCTTTTTGGTCACTTAAAAAAGAGCACTAAAACTTTGAATTTCCGCTCAATTGAGCCCTCTCCCAATATTTTAGGATCACTGGGTCGGTACGATCTTTTTTCTGGTAAAAAATAGAAAATTCCACATTTTTGCAGATAGGAGGTTGAAACTTCTGAAATAAGGTTCTTTGTCTTAACTTATGCTCATGGCCTCCCCCAGGACACTCAGCGTGTCACCAGGTGTCGATAGGGGAACACCCTACAGATATGTAGGGTACCTCCATAGGAGGCATGGACCAAGGGAGGACCTTGTCCCTGGTTGTCCATAATAGAAACTGGGACACCCTCACCCGGGGTCATAAATACAGATGGAGGAGGAAGAAGGCTCCTCAAATGTACACTCAATACGGCAGTCCCATGAGTTACAAGCCTTCTCCCAGTAATGGGTTAAATTGCATGGTGATGCAGAACACCATCGCGGGAGGATCCTCTATAGGAGGACAACAGTGGCATGGCGTAAGATCCAGATCTATGGACTACGGTCTCTGCAAAGGGCTGCCTCGACGCTTTTGGGGTACCTGCAAGACTGTGGACCTTGCAGTCAAATCTACTCCCACTTGAGAAGGACATTTTAGCCTAGTAAACGACACAGCACGGGATTCTGATTAATGGACAGCTTTTTGGGCTTGGTATGTTTTGACGGGCGTCTTTAGGCTGAAAAACCTCTTCCTAGCTAATTTCTCTACTATGTGCTGTCTTCCTGTAGTAGCATAATATTTGTAGGCATGAATATATAATGAGTCGGGGGTAATAGGCTTGAGATTGTCTGTGTAGGATTTCGACTCTTCTTGATAGAAGAGCATCACCAAGTGCTGAAAACCATGTTCTGACCAAGATGGACCCAGGATTGCACAAAGCCTCAATTGATGGAGGTCCCAGGGACTTCTTGCTATCTGGTTCTAAGTCGGCTTAAGCACTTCAGTGTAGACTTGAGAAGATATGGTAGAAATACGATGTTTTATTAGGAAATTTTAACGCCCGGGTCAGTAAAAAGGGATAGACTGCATAGACGGCAGAAAAGACGGCATCCTAGCCTAGGTAAATTTAGTGTAGCAAAAGAAAACAGTAATGGATACAGACTTTTCCAGTTTTGTAGGTGTAACAATCTAGCTATAGCCAATACGTTGTTTGGTCATAAAATGGCTCATAAGCTAGCATGGTACTCACGGGATGGTAAGACAGCAAACCTTACTGATTATGTTATAGTAAACCGAAGACTGGTAGGATCGATACAAGATACTAGGGCATATAGGAACGCTGTTATTGATGCTAAAAATAAAGATCACCATCTAGTAGTGTCAAGGGTTAATGTAAAGCTGAAATTTCGGAAGGGTAACTACCTCCCGGGAAGTTATGGTGCTGGTAGAATCCAGGATGAGAATTTGAGAGAAACTTTCCAGGAACAGTTGTATATTAAACTTGAGGGTTTAAAATTTGATAATGTAGAAGATGGTTGGAATAATTTTAGAAAAATAATTTGCGAAGTTGCTAGAACTACAGCTAAGAATATTAGTGAAAAAGCTTTATATTTAACAGAAAGGAGAAAGGACTTGTACAAGAATTATCTGAGTCATAGATCTTACGAAAACAAAAGGAATTAGAAAAAAAAGTGAAGAAAACACTAAAATATGAACTAAGGGGGTGTGAAGTGGAGGCTGTGGATAAAATTGCCGAGAATCTGGAAGATGCAGCTAGACGGCATAATAGTAAAATATTGTACTGGCATGTTAATAAATTGAAAGGGAGTAGTCAATCCGGACTTGGTTCAGTTAAACATAGGAACGGAGCCACAATTAGAGAAAAATAAAGGATTAAAGAGAGATTATTTTGAGAATTTTCTAAACCAAGATAGAGTTGCAGGAAAAGTTATGGAGGAAAATGAAAAAGTTTGTGATACCTTGGATGAGAAGGAAGATTTATTTTGTGGGGAAGAATTAGCGACAGTACTAAAAGGATTAAAAAGAATAAGACTCCAGGTGCAGATAGGGTGGTTAATGGGTTTCTTAAATATGGTAGCTCTGAGGTTAGAAATAAGTTACTGAAGATGATGAATATGATTTTGGAAAAAGAGGAAGTACCTAACAATTTTAGGAAAACCTTAATTAAGCCAATTTATAAAAAAGGTGATAAAAATGAGTGTGATAATTATCGAGGCATTAGTCTGGTCTCTGTAGGTAGCAAATTACTTAGTAATATGATACTTTTTAGACTGAGAGATTCCGTAGACAAAATTTTAAGAGAAAAACAGTGCGGTTTTAGAAAAAATGGAGGATGTGTCGACCAAATTTTCACTGTTAGGCTAATAGTTGAGAAGTACCTGAGCTTTCAAACTCTTTTGGTCCTAAGTTTTATAGATTATGAGCAAGCGTTCGATTCTGTTGATAGAAGAGATTTAGTAAAGGTTTTATCCTTGTATGGTATACCAGACAATTATATTAAAGTGATTAGTGCTATGTACGAGAAAATCACTGCTGCGGTTAAAGTAGGAAATGAGGCTATTATTACTACTACTAACAGCTCTTCGTAGCACCAAGCAGCCTGAGGCCAACGCAGCTACACACCCTACTCCTCCATCCCAATCTATTCAAAGCCTCTCTTTTTACACTCTCCCACGAAGTTCCCTTTATGACGTCCTTAAATCTTCCTTTATGACGTCCTCCCACACCAGACGAGGACGAACTGTTTTGCGTTTAGCCCTAGATGGTTGGCCAAAAAAGAACAATCTTCGGCAATATGTCATCCTTCATACTGGAAATTTTTGAATGAGCTTTAGCAGAACATTTATTTGACCTTCATCAGTATAGTATATTAGTTGAGCAAACGAAAGGAGTGTACGCTTCTATAGGGCTTCTGCAAAGTCTTAGAGGAATTATAGAAATAAAGAAAGATATCTACCGGGTTACTAGCATTAATAGAAATGTATAGATTGAATCCAATTTAAAAGAATTTAAATAGGGAGCAGGTAAAAGTTTCAAGCAATAGCGTGTTAAAATATAGGTCCAAAACCAATGTCAACCATGTGAACAAAGTCGGGATGAGGTCAAAAATGGAAAAGAGTCAACGGACCGGAATTTTTTCCAAATAAATATAGTTTTCATTCGTAATAGATTTGCCAATCTGGCTTTAAAAAGGAGAAATTTCCGTTGTAGACCTACTAGTGACATTCATTTGTCTTGTCAGTGATTAGTCAGACAATTGCAGTATTTGCAGTCCTGGGCGCGTTAAAAATGCGAGTTGTATTTATCTGTTTGTTTTTTTATGTTGTTTTTGTTGTTGTTGCGCTGGTTGTCGTTTTAGAATTTATTTCTTTTTCATTCGTTTTTTTTTTCGTTGAAAAAGGCTCCCAGATGTGAAGTCGAAATATTC
>JAQQPU010019830.1:0-16041 GCA_029168905.1 Artemia sp. Kazakhstan ARC1039
GGTGATTCCCAAAGGTATCACTTTAAAATAGTACTTGCAATGGGATTGGATTGCTTGCATGGCATTACCTTAAGGTAATTCCATTACAATAGTGCGCTTAAATATTCAAGCCTCTGAGAAGTTATTTATTCCATCTGATTACCCGAAACTCATTGTTAAGGAAAACAATAGAACCCAGATTCTTTCAAGAAAGTTTCCGAGAATGTGAGGTTGCTAATTTAATTATTGATTTATTTCTTCCTCTTATGACAAATCAGTCTCCAATTATGAATTCGTGAAACAAAACTACAATGAAAAAGATTGCATAAAATATGAATTTCCAGTAATAACCAAACGGATATACTGATCAAATCTGCAATGCCTACACGAGGTAGTCTTTCACCAAGCCAATATAAAAATGTAAAACAAATTAAAAAACACACAAAAATGCTATTGAAGAAAACACAAAAAAATATGCATAAATATTTAACCAGAACAGCCTCTACAACCACAGTGTATGCATTCGACGACTCGACCCTGAAAAAAAGAAATAACTTATGAATAATTCATTTATTAAAATAAAATATTAATGTCAACTAGCCGAAACTAACTCTGTGAGATAAAACAGTGTTTGCTACCTCTATGGATTTAAGGGGCTCTCTAACAACAATTGACAACGTATGCATATAAATCGCTGTAAAAGCGATTTATCCCATCTTACCTCAATCAGAACTAAACATTTCAACTAACTTTATCGCTATGAACTACAAAAAAAAAAAATCCCAAAGCATGCAATAGAATAATAATTCTCATCCGGGGGTGCGAGAACAAATTTCTAGGAGCGGCCTTAGAAAGTAATTCTCTAATAAAGAAAATGGTATACCTCTAAATCAATGTTTTTCAAAGTATTCTTGTCAGCTGTATGTGTAGGCGGGGGGAGGGGGAGATTGCGCTATAGGACAAAACAAGAGGTAGGCCATGAAATGAGGGTAAATACTAAATAGAGTAGATTTTAGTTAACTTGGGAAGATGTTAAGGACACTTCTGGGGAAGGATTTATAGTCAACTTAGAGCCCGCAAAGTTATTTTCTAGTCTATACATCCACCTCCTGTTCTTCCTCTAGAACACTGATTGCTCAGTCAGGAATTTTTCTTTGTGCTAGGCAAGTGAATCTTTGGGAACAGATTTAGAGCCAGGACCACGATCAAAGAAGATGAACTAACGATGTTTTCATTTTGTCTCCTTTTCTATTTGTAAGACTCGACAAATGCCTTAGAATCCAGCTGAACTCCAGACAGCCGCCATACCAAAGTCTTTTATTAGGAACCAGAGGTTCCCTCTTTTCTGGCACCGGAACATCTACAGACCATCATTGTAGGATCGCCTTAGAAGCCAACCAATGATAATCACAGTTCAAAATCTATTAATCATAACTAAGCACAAATAAATTAAATCCTTGTCAATTACTCTTATTTAACAGAGCTGATTATACAAATTATTACCAAATTTTAAAGTACCATTTCTGACAGCTGAAATGTGAAAAACAGTAGATGTACTTAAAAAGTAGATGTACTCTGCCTCAAGCTATCAGAGTAATTGTTTTATCGTGATTCTTTGTATTACGTTACTTTATGCAAACTTTATGTCTTTGAAATACATTATTCTGGAGATTTAGACTGCAGGGATCAAAGGGAATGATACAATTAGCAAACAAGTGGTCATCACCTGTCTACAGAGGAAAGAATTCCTAGCCGAATCAAACAAAAGAGGAAAAAATGTAGTCCAGTCTGAAAACTCAGACATTAATCTTATTCCATGGAATAATTTCCATGGAACTAGCCATCAAAACAAAACTTCAATGCAACATACAATGCAACCGAACACAATAAAATCAGAAACACGTGACTTGCTACGTGTACGAAACATTTCTAAGTATTACAAAGTTCGAAAAGTACGAAGACTGGCTCCACAGCATAGGATCCCTGTTGACGTAAATGAACTTCTACTGATCATTTTCACAGTCTAAATTCAATACAGTAGTAAATTGAGATTGAAATTGAATTTAGAGCTGTCAGTAAAAGAGATAAAGAAGAAGCCAATATTGTATATTTTTTTTAATAGATTTTTACGTTGTGATTATATTAAGCGTGTTTGCGCAACGGGGCTGGGTCAGCCTTCAGCTAGGATATCAGCTTCCTACTATCTATACCTGCTGAGTGAATTCCAGGTAGACGGCGAACAATCCCACCCCACTAGAAATTATACAATAACTTTTGGTGAAAAATAAATCAAAAGATAAGTCTGCTATCCATGCAGCAACGACTCTAAGAAGAACTTACTTCTTCAAGTTTTGCTTTTGGGACCCTGCAAATACAGTTAGTGCCAAAATTCGTATCGCGGGTTTGGATACATCGGAGACAGCACAAATTCTCATAGCCTTGTTTCTTCCATTTGGCAATTAAATTTGCATCCGCATATTTTTCCTTCAGGCAGTACTCATACAGTTCTAAAAAAAAGCAAATTATCAACAATATGTACTGATAAGATGCACTTTTTCTATATGAAATTCCCAATACACCAATTTCTTATTTATTTTGTATCCTAAATATAAATTTGAATTACGAGCCCATAAAGCACAGGTGAACAGCCGATATCCATAAAGAGATTTTAGAAGAACTTACGGCAAGAACAATGCAGCAACAAGTAATATATTATAAAGGGTGTGGGGCTGTGAATTTCAGCACACAAAAGGAATAATCAAACAGAAAGGAATAACTATATAAACTCGCAAGAAATAATTAAAAATAAAACTCCACTAGGGAGAAATCATTATCAAACTTAAGATTTTATCATTGAAAAACTTAATATTTCATAAATCAACAGTCTTAAATCTCCTAAATTAATCATTAGCAGGTATGCAAAATGTTCCAAAGCACGCCACTATCAGAGCTCGACAATATTCCAAAAGATGCCGAAACTTTAGCAGCATAACTTGTGTTTTGACAGCTTTGCTTTGAGCAAAAATTATTTTTACATGTAAAATTTACAGAACAGTTACAAATGTAAATTAGTATAGCTTGCAATTAGAAATATCAATAGTTTTCTGAATTAACTTCGTAAACTAATTCCACACCAAGGCAAATACTAGCCATAAACATCATACTCCATAATTTTATCCTTTTTATTTTATCAAAAATATTATATCATATTTATTCTAATACTGCTAGAGGAGTATAGCATTCAAAGTCTGAAGTATACTACACATAGCTTACTGCTGTTACTCTATGGGTGGAGTTGTACACTCAAATGTTTCACGTAGTATTAAAATAATGCATACCCAAATGCATGGTTGACACTCATTGATCGCAATAACTAGAAAAACCACCACTTGCTTTTCAGGGAGAACAATACAGCCTGGCAGATCATATGCATTCTGAAGCTGTGATATTAATTTTGCCTAATCTAATCCCCGAATGAAACAGAAGTGCTGCTAAATTAGCCTATAGTGTGGCTGTTTTAGGGTACTAATCTTCCACATTCCAGATTTCACAGTACCTGCTTTAACTGTATGTACACCTTGATAGCTATCAGTCCTTTTTAGATTCTTTCTACCTGACAAACAAACAGTTTTGATAGATTTTGGAACTTTGTCTGAGACTTGGGCAATTATTCACTTTCGGTTGAAGAGAAGTCAAGTAAGTAAAAACATGTCATCCAGAACGAAGCATAACGACGGCTATAATTGAAAATCTTCACATAGTAACATTGAAAGTTAGTGAGCTTTTAGTTTGAATAAAATTTAAAAAGCAGCAGCATGAGAACTTCTACTCTATAATTGAAGTTACTTTGTCGTTTCTTGTGGAAACATTAACCCATAAAGGAGGATAGTACGTTACTTCTCCAAATCTGTGCCAATATCATTCAAATGTACTAACTGAATTCAATACTGATCTCTAGGAATACAAATATCTCTGTCTTCATACATGAAAGATCACGATCGGATAAAAGTTATAATGAGAATATAGAGACATATCAGTATTCATAAAGCAAGTGGAAGACAGGGCTTGTTGGAACCAGTCCGTTTTACTACTTCAGTTTCAGGACAAACGATTGTGCAGAATAAATGCCACTTCTTTCGTAAACTGAATTAAACATCCAAGGTCACTTCATTGGAGGGCTTGCATGTTTCATAAATATAGGGGGGGGCTGCTACTAGGTAACTAAATTACTACAGCAAAAAAGTAGCTGAGAATTAACTGGATCATCTGCTGACAGTTGCAATTTCATTTTAGCGAGGTCATCAATGTTTTTGTTCAGTATATTCGGAATATGCCAAGGTAAAAACTCCACCTTTTGGAGTGAAAGGTTAAAGTTAGATAAGGTTTCGTAAATACCAATTAACAATTCGTAAATATCTTTTCAACAAAGTATGAAATCAGCATGCCAGATTTTATTCATTTAATCATCTTGATTGGTGCTGAGTTAGCGAAATATCAGGAGGTAGTGAAAGTTTGGAAAAGTTGAGTTGAACATGAGGCAAGCCTAGTACGGGAAAATAAAGATGGCTTTTTGGAGCTGATACCTTGTTTCGAGGCAAGGGCCATCATTGCTTCAAGACTTTTCCATAACCCTCTTTTTGTGACCAGTGGATATGAAGTCACAAAGATCTGAGTCTCACTGTGACAAGTTTCAAGCATCTCCTTCAGCCAATTCAACACAATACACTGAATTCCAGTTGAACCTATACCATGGAGAATCTCGCGTGGAGACCAATAAGCGTCAAAAGATGAATGGGTACATGAAGGATGGAATACTGTCCATCCATCACACCACCTACAAGCTGCTGCTTGATATCTTCTACCGACAGAGATTGAAGCTTCAGACAGAAAGCACACAATGTCTAATCCTGTGTCCCCACTAACGACTGGCATCCAAAATTTTACAAGAGAATCTTTGATGAAATTATATAATCTTATTAACATTATACTTTTCCTAAAAAACAAAGAAAGGTCTACATTTCAATTATCTCTGTCTGGTCTTTGATGTAAATAATTGATACAAAAACTTTGTAAAGTAGTGAAAACAAATTGAAAAGTAAATTGAAAGTGATAGTCACCAGGGGTGGATAGTCACTAGCAACAAATCACTAGGGGTCGTAACCTGTGCGAAAGGTGATTTTTGGGGGGCCAATGTTTTTTCGGGGAGACACAGAGATTTTAGTAAAATCACCAAGAATTTCGGGATAGTGGAACCACTGGTATTTCTGGAAAAAATCTGCCGAAAAATTCCACTAGGGCATAAAAACTACCAAGTAGCATGGCTACTATGCTACTCCACTTTTTCCAAGCCTGATCACTAGTCATAAACCGCTCGAAGTATATCATTAAACCACTTCATGTTATCTAAACCTAACATCAAAGCGCGTCCAGTCATGCGTTTTGAAACTCCTCCTATTTATCCATTAGGCTTTCAACCATCAAGTATCACTAATTTCAGTAAGCTAGGGATTTCAGGGGTTGTATAGTCAGAAACGTCCAAAATTAGGGACTTAGGGACCTTCCTAAACCAAAATAGGGACCAGATCGAGACATTTCAGTAACCAGATTATTAAATCAATTAACAGTACCAGTCGTGACCTTACGATTAAAATCAAAGGAATCAAAAGTCAACAATCCTTGGAAGCTGATAGGAAAAGCTAAACACCATTATATTGAAAAACTTGTTAGTCAAGCAGCAGATAGACCGCCTTGTCACTGCTGTCCTAACAGTCTGCTATATTGCATTCTTTTTACCATAACAGCTGCTCGTGCAGTCCCATTCTTTTTACCATTGCAGCTGCTCGAGCAGTTCAATAGTGACCAAGTATTTAAGCTACTGAAAAACAAAGGGTTGTTATTACCTGTATGGGATAAAGTTTCAGGCACCTTTAAAGTAGTCCAACCATGTGTTTCCCCCTTTCACAATTCTAAATCCCCTTGTCAAATATTCGGATTTTCCTCCACTAAATAACACTAACTCAGTACTCTGCAACTGAAAACTCTTTTCTTGTCAAAATTATGTTAAGAATTATCTAACGTTTCGTGAATGACGCTTTGATAATATAAATTCGGGTATGGGGGATTTGATAAGAAAAAAAAAAAAAAAAAACAGAAAGTCCTTAAGCGCGCTTTAAACTTCATAACTGACTCAGCAAATGTTTTCCATCGGTTAGATGAGATCGAAGCCACAACTCATTCAATTATAAAGCTCACCAGTCATTAGCAGCCAACTAAAACATGTAAACTTTACATCTGGAGAAAGTTGCGATTAAAAGTTATGTAGTATTTATTTAACTTTTAAATATTTCAAATACAATGGTTCCCACATCAAAACATAAAACGAACACTAAAGACAATTGGCATGGCAGTAATTCTGAAGGTCCCTTTTTGGGAATTTTTTTCAACACACCTGAGATGTGGTTCAGTTTCCGTTTACTAACTGTCGACTCAAGTTTATCCACAGCTGCTTTCAACTCTTTATCGCGCTGGACTTTAAGAATATCCAGCATAGCTTTCGCAACCTGTTCCCCAATCAAGTCGTTTCATTTGACGGCACTATCTAGCTTTCTCGTAGCTTCTTCGAGAAGAGATTCAGAAATTTTCTCATGAGCGGAAAGCTCTGCTTTCTTTTCCTCCATTTTCTTTTCCAAAGCATCTATGGATTGTTTATGTTCCTCAAACCCCTTGGTCAACACCAGACGTTCTTCTTTTTCGCACTGTTTTTTCTCTTTTTCTTTTTCCTCTTTGGCTTTTCTAGCTGCGAAGTTTCCAGGTACCTCTCGTAAGCCCTCCTCGCAGATTTAGCGTAGGATATCATTTCAGAAGATATTGGGTACAGTTCTGCTTTTCCGCAGTATGGTCTTAGGGCATTTTTAATGGTTAAAATTGTTAGCATTGAGGGTTCTCTCTAACATCAGCGTTTGATGCTGATCAGGCGTACACTAACACTTCCATGTAAAATAATGAGACGGTACCATATAACACTCGTCAAATTTGGGTAGCTTTTATCCTCGTTACATGTAAGGAAATGAAGCCAGTATGCGCTTGTCACAAATGTCTCGAGGTTCTTCCTCCAATCGCATCAGAGCCCATTCATCTCTCAGCCTATCTATATCAACGCAAGTGGACAACACCCACAACCCCTTCAACAGTTTCGGCGTTTTTTTTTCTAGAATCAGGAGCGATAAATTTCATACAAAAGAGTACATCATCTTTGGAAACAGATGGAATTTTTTTTAGCAAGATGCTTCACGGCGGCTACAGCATCAAGTAAGAAGCTTTCTAGCATCAAGTAAGACAGCCCTAGCATTTCTGTTAACACCTCCTGACACATTTTGTATTTTTTTTAACACACAATATCCTCAAGTACTAAGAAGACATTTGGTCAGCGCCATCTAATAATGTAAAATCAACCCCACCTCCTTCCAAGTAATCGCATTTCAATACACGAGACAAAATGCAATGAACCAGGCTGCATAGCTTGCTAACGAAACTGTGGAATAAAGGTTCGTCCTTCTGAAGATAAACGAAAAACTCTTGAAAAGGCAATGCATTAAATATCAAAAAGTGCACTGCTGCAAGAGTCAGCTCAAACTTCACTGATGATACGATCTTTTCGTACTGGCTGGTCTTTGCTAATGCTGTTGGTTTTTTGGGAACAAATTCAAGAAAGTTATTGCATATAGCTAGCCATTGCTCAATACCCCTTTCAGCTCCATCTACCAGCGTGAGCCACCGTTTTTGTACATGTTTCACAAACTTATGTCTCTGTACAGACACACTCTTCTGAACCGAACCAAAAGCTTCACATCTTAATGGCCGAACATGGAAAAAAAGTAAAGTAATATTACCAACTCTGACACTTCACCACAACCTGTAGACTCTTGTAATAAGCATTATTCACAACATGGACGTGAAGAATCCTTAATAGTCATGTATCATGTGTCAGTCATGTGTCATGTATTAATAGTCATGTGTTAGGGTCTATGACACTTGAAAACAATATCGTGTTTTATACGTGAAAATTAAATATTTTTCGTAATTACCAAACGAAATCAATGGAATTTGCGGCTTAAATGATGGTTATATTCGGAAATCGTTTTGTAATCAGGAAAATCCCCCAACCGAACTTGCGAATGAAGGGAGTCTGCACGAGAATTGTGCTGGCTCTAGTGGGGTATGAATGTTCTGGCTGCAAGTCAGTCATTCAAATGACAGCAAAATTTTATTCTGAGTATCCTCAAGTCTGTTTCCTACCAATTTTAAAATTTCAGATGCAGCTGGCGAGTTATCAACCACACACATTCTATTACAGGGCTCAAAAATAAATGGAAGTATGACTTGCTGTTCCGTTTTTTTTTTTTCTAATTCCCCGCAAATATTTCTTATATTGAAATCTCAAGCATTTTCTCTTCTGGTGTCACTGCTAGTAAAATGCCAGAAAAAAAACGCCTGGAAGCTTCTGGCCTTCAAAACAAAGCTAAATTCAGAATGCGCTCAAACGCGGCTCAGAATTCCGTTTGGTCTGTAAAAAAATCATGAAAATTCCAAAACCCTACCACAGAAAATCTGACTATTTTTCCAAAACCATGCTGGTCCAAAATCCAACAAATATCAAACTCCAACCAAAAAATCAGACGCAATTGCGACTTAGAAATGAGAAGATGAAGCTTCTCATTTCCTATAAATTTATTGATCTGTTTCCTCGCTCTTTTCTGTGGGAAGAAGGATTGAATTAATTTGACTTACTCTTTTGACTTTTCTTTTTCGTTGACGAAAAACGGTTGAGTTGCTTTACGGTTGAGTTGCTGTGGACCATGGACCTTATGTTATGGGTCAGTTCAGCATAAAATGAACAGGCTACTCATTTCTTGGTACCAAAACTGGTATAAAAAATCGGACTAATAAAGTAAAAAACACAAGTGCCAATCTTCAAGAGTTTTCCCTTCCTCAAACTAGTGGCAATGGTTTTAAAAATCGCTAACAGAACGGACCAACAATTTTGCAAATTTGAAAATCCTTCTCCAGCAAAAAAAAATCGAAAATATTGGACAAAAATCCGTTTTTTTCTGAAAATCAGACAAAGTCGGACATGATTATTCTTTTCCGACGAGAGTCGCAACACACATACTAATCAACGTGAAAGTAGATGACGCAACAAAACCCTGTGCGACGCACTAGAACTCCTAGGCGGCGGGATGGGATACAAGAGCCCCATGTCACTGGCTGAAGGCTCATTTTTTTACGCAATTAAAAACTACATTAAAAGAAAGAAATAAAAAAGAGGAACAGCAATAGGGACTTTAATTTCCTTAAGGACTATTTTAGGGACCTTTGTACGATCCCTGAGATTTATGACAAATATTAAGGGGGCTAGGGGGAGAATTATACAAGAAGGGGATTTTGATATTGTATTATTGCACTGTCATCAGAAGTGCAGATACAGATAAAATTTGGAAGTAATTGGATATTCAGAAATGGTCAAAAAATAGCTCACAGATTCCAAATATATGTGACAAAAGCACAAACACAACCGTGAGTTGGGGAAACGAGTTAAAAACATTACCTTTCAGTAACTTTTTGCTCCTTTATTTGCATATGCAATTGGCCTGAAAAAGGGTTCAATACATAAATGTCCACGTGATTTTTTGTAACTTCTTTAACTTTAACCTTATTGAATAAGAAACAAACATCAGACCACAACTCTGGGGTCTTCCCCACAACTCTAAAATTTCCCCATGAATATATGATGGTCAGCCCTTGAAGGCAAGATCTGTTTAGAGCTAAAATGCTCTCAAGTAACCTGGGAGGCTAGCTGCATGACACCAGAGCAGTCTTTCAGAGAAGCAGGATAGTACAAAGAATTAGATTATAACTTACTTTGTTCACATGAATATAACAAAAAAGCTATATATTCATTTACAATAAATGTATTTGACAAAGCTAATCTGTATGAACCTAACTCTCAAAGTGGAACACATTAAATAAATTTCTATGCTACAGTATTTACACTAAGACTCCAGTTAAGGGTTGCAACAATGGAGATTAGAATATTGCACTTTCCAGTCTTCTAATCTGATCCATTCTGTGACCCACACAAAAAGGTAGCACTCTCCAATGCCTTATGACTCTCAAACGTACTACTACTAGTACTACTACTACTAGATAGTAGTACTCAAACGTACTACTATCAGTACTGATTTACCCACTGTAAATGACACGATAATTATGGTTAGCTGTCATATGAGGCGTTATTTGCCTCTCTATATTCATCTGGCTCTGTGTGATGAACCTGTGGGAAAAAAGAAGAAGAAAAAACAAAGACATTAGTGTTATCCATGCAAAATGGTCATTTACTCGCTTTACGAGATCAGGACTATACACCTTTAATAAATTGTTTTTGCAATAGAAATTTCAGTTATGTACTTATTATTTAAATTTTATGTCCTGTTTGAATGTTTCGGGCTCTTTTTCAGAATTTTCTCAAAAAATTATTATAAAAAAACTCTTTTTCTCAAAAAATTATTTTTTTAATTTCAAACTATACTTTACTTAACTAAAGAAGTACTTTCAATATGCACCTTCTTTGAAAAAATATTTAAAACATCAGTAAGTTAAGTTTTTTTTTAATTATGTTGATAGATCCAAAATATTTGCTGCCTGCTGTGGCTTCTTGGAGATTGAAAATTAATTTCATGAAAGTATCTACCAGCACTTAAATTTACCTGATCCAGTCT
Source organism: Artemia sp. Kazakhstan ARC1039 (assembly GCA_029168905.1). NCBI lineage: Eukaryota > Metazoa > Arthropoda > Branchiopoda > Anostraca > Artemiidae > Artemia > Artemia sp. Kazakhstan ARC1039. The sequence goes on from JAQQPU010019830.1 coordinate 10,755, forward strand.
GGAGAAACTGGATGAACAAGTTTCTCGATTGAGACTTACGTAAAGGTCAATTGCCAGCCAACATAAAAGTAGCATTTATTGCATTACTTGCAGAACTTATTGTTACAAACCTAACATTGTTGTGAGCAAACATTGTTCTAGATCAAATCTCTCTCTTAAAGCTTTGAGATGAAATTGTAATACATCCCCAGTTGTGGAAGTGTAAGGTAATATCATACAATAAATAAATATTTTTACTGACATGCTCCATTGTGCCATGCCCTCAAGATTCCACTCAATGATGTTGTTGAATTATGCTTCAATTACAATGGCAGCTTGCTGCATTTCTTGCAATCACAATGCCAGTTCTGGAACCCAGCAATTTTTGTTTTTCTGTATCAAATTTGATAGGTACCAGCATTTAGTTTGAAAAGCTCCTCGTTTCAGAACTGCTGATACCATAAAAATACAAAATCTAAATTTGTCAGGTTCAGATCTGAACCTTCTCCAAGAAATACAAGGACTTTGTTACTTTTCCCATGTTGTAGCTTAAGCATAATTTGCTGATTGTTGTATGGTAATTTGACACCAAAAAATAATTTCCTGGGTATGTACCTCGCAGCAATGTTTCAAATACCCCTCCCCCCACAAAGCAGCAAAGAATATACAGAAAATACGAGACTTTTTAACCTGTGAGAAAATATGACAAGCTTCTCAAATTAAAAAAAAAACTGTGCCATTTGTGAAAAGTTTTGAGAGTCCGCCCCTCCCCATAAAAGACTTGGAAACCATTAAAGACATTTAGGTCTTTCTAATTCTTGCATCTTTTTTGTCATTCTTCCAGTTTCCTTATTATTTTTAATTTTCTACATTAACCACTAACAACAATAGTATTTTCATCATTGAAACTATTTATCTATTTATTCAAATGTAGGAAAGAAGAAAAATTGTTACCTCTTGATATGGCTTTTCTTCTGTAAAAAAGATCATAGATATATCTGCTTTTCTGATGATGGATTTTAAAAATGGGCCAAAGACTCTCCACTTTTCTCTTACCCTCATGAGGATCTGTCTCGGCTGGAAGAAAAACCTAACTAAGTGTAGGGCTAGTAGACATAAAGCATAAAGACAAAAGACTTCAATATCATACTTTGTAAAATTGTTAATAGGTATATTTGTTCATTCTCCCTGCAGCAATTTAAGAAGCATAGTTCCAAGTCTTTATGGCTGAAATAAACACAGGAAAATGCATTTTTAAGTACAAACATTATATCTTCTCAAGTACGATTAAGACTTATCTTAAGAGCGATATTTGAGAGGGGCACTTTAAATTACAGCCAACAAACCATGTCTTATACCCATTAGCAGTCAGTGTTACAGTAAGCATTAGAGCAGTTGACATACTCAGTGTGTTTTACTTGATTAATATATGTTATTTAAATCAGCATTTTGCACTTCATGCCTCCCCTAACAAAGAGGTCCACCTAACAAAGGTTCATCTTTGTTATCTCCTTAGAGAATTCTCTAATGCAATAGCTAAAAAATAAGATTAAAATTCAGAGTTCCAAACTAAAGTTTCAACACTCTTTAACAAGAAAGTAGGCTATGTAGTCAAGATTCTCTCTTTGAAACTATTTAAGGGAATTAAATACCAAAGACAAGTTTTTTTTTAAACTTTGTCTCAAGTCAAACTTTAGTGTAAAGTAGGACATAGCCCTCCCATATACAGAATAGCTCCTATTTGTTATAAGTTCTAATGCCACTCTCAGCTTTAATTTAAAAACAAAACCTGTTTTTGTTTGATTTTCGTTTGTTGTTTAGAACACCCCCAAGGTTGCCCAAAATCTTAAGAAGGCTACCCTACCCTCAACCCTAACACTTTACAACAAAATCTGAATTTTTCAGAAAAATGATTTTAAATAAAGTACAGTTACTCCCCCAACACAAAAAAAAACTATTGTTTATGCAGAATGAAAGGAACTTTTACCCCCTCAGTACTCATCTTGCACACTTTATTTTATAATAATCCATATATAACTGATCAGACAACCAGGACCAGACATTGCCACTTTTTCCATTTCAACTTATCACTGAACAATGAGCAATTTATATAACCTAGGGAATATTACCTGGGGGCTGTGGGGTGATGGCGACTCCAGAGGCATACCTATTAGACTTCTTGACGTTTTTGTAGAAAAAAATGACTATTGAAACATGTTGATCAAACATCATGAGGTTACAGAAGTGAGGGTGGCAGAGAACAGCACAGAAGGGAGGTTATTCACCTCCAAATCACTTTTGACTCTTTCCAAGTTTATTAGAGCTTTCAATATACAACCAAATCAGGCTCTTCTGAAGTTTCTACAACAAACCCTTCAATGCAGAGTGGCAGAGGAAAAGTTTCTTGACCCTTTGCTGAGCCCCATGCTACAAGAAACCAGAATAAATTTTATTTTCATCTGCATCCAGTTCTCAAGGAACAAAAAAACCCAAGGACAAAAAAAAATAAGTTCCCAGCAGATTGGGAAAAAAGGTATTTGGTCCTTTCCTAGACCCCATTTTTGGGAGAGGGGGGGGGACTCTGCTCATTTGCACATTAAGTCCTTGTTAGCCCAGGAGCTTAGCATATAACTCCAAGTTTTAAATTAATCCAGGACAACATTTTTGTTGCCTATTTCTGGTCCCACATCCCCTACTCCCACATCAAAATGTATGATCTGCCTGGCCCTGAGAACAATTTCTGAAATTTTGATTTAATTGCAGACCCAGTATCAAACAGCTTCTCCTTATTCTATTATAAAAATTATGCAGAAACAATTGGCAATTTGCAGTAATGGCCCTTGCCAATGGGGTAGTGAGCTTCATGCCATCATTGGAGACATATATATTGCACCTTTCAACTAGTTTTGAAAAAATATATATCACATGAACTTGATTGGTAGTCTTGGGGGGAGGATTACTCAAGGACAAGGTAGCAAAACAGGGGGCACAGAAGGAGACTGGTTACCCTTTGATCAGTTTTACCTTAAATTCCAGCTTGAAGGAATCCTTGCAAACCCATGGTTGATGTTTGAAGTTGTTTTCATTTTTGTTTAGTGACCAGGTGCAGTTGGATGATTAGTAGCTTTCCAGTTGAGTTTAAACTCCCTCAAGGGCCCATTCAGCATCCAGCCTTCATTTGAAAATGCCACAGATTCAGCAGTAACTGCATCTTCAGAGAGTTGGTTCCAATAGTTGACAATTCTTGGGAAAAGAATTACCTTAAATTGCATTGTCCAGCAAAATAAGGAAAAAAAAAATCCTGTAGAGTTGCTGGTTAGTGATTTCTAACCCTCTTTGACACCTGCAAACAAGTGTTGGAAGCTTCAGTTTATTCAATCGAGATGGATAGTCAAGATTCTTGCATCCATAAGAAACTTTTGTTGCCTGTCTTTGGACATATTCTATCTTTTGCTCATCACCCTTGTTCAGAGGTGTTGCAACACACATCCCAAATTCAAGCAATGGTCCTACAAGACCCTTGTACAGTTTTGTCATAACATTGGATGATCCACTATGTACAGTAGGCTTGATTATGCCAAGGATCTGGGATGCTTTGGCAATTACTGCTGTTGGAGTATGCTTGTTAGATTTTAGTTCCTCATCAACAAAAATTCCCAAATCTCTCCTGTCTGCCAAAGACTCAATCAATTGCTTTGAACCATCCTCTCCTATCATATGGTACTGCCACCTTATGTTCTTTCTCTCAAAGTGCATTAACTTGCACTTCTGAATATTAAATTCAAGTTTCCACTCATAGGCCCATGGTGAAATCAAATTCAGGTCTTCTTGTATGGAAGCTCTTGTAACTGACAACTCTGCAGAGCCAATAAGCTTTGAATCATCAGCACAAAGGCTCAACTTACTTCTTAGAGCTTCTGGAGCATCATTAATGAAAATGTTAAACAATGTTGGAGCTAGGATTGTTCCCTGAGGCACACCACTGTCAACTTCTGAGAAGAATTCTGGCCCATTGTCTCCAAATACCTTGACTCTCTGCTTTCTTTGTGAAAGAAACTACATCACCAATTCTACAACCTCCAGATAGATACCAATAACTATTAGTTTTATCTTCAGCTGGCCAATTGAGAATTGAAAGTAGACTCTGGCTAGGGTAGATGGCTTAACAAGTTTCTGCCAATTACCTCAGGTTCTTAAATTAGGACCAACAATAGGAAATAGCACTGCAAGCACTTTGGCCTTCATTAGCTTGTAGGTTAGGATGACATCACCTCTATTTCTCCTGTATACAAGTTTTAATCCTTAAAAAGCACTAGAACTTCCAATTTCCAATCAAATGAGGTTTCTTTTAATTTCTATGACCATCCCTTCCATACAAAGTCACATGAGGACAAGCAAATTTTTATAGGACAAGACCAGTACTAAACACTGTCCATTATTAAGCAAAACTCTAGAATACTAGCTGGCAATACATTGCCTTAAGTTTGCAAAGCTGCAATGTTGTTTAAAACAACCATTTTTGAGATTTACTTTAGATTTCATCTGGTTTTTAGGAAAGTTCATGCAACATAGTGACCAATAAGTAAATGTTTTTTGTTTTTATCCTAGGTTTTCCCAGCTGCAACATTTTTGTGCCACCCAATCACAGCAAATGCAGCAAAAATATAGAACTGCCCATATCAAATTGCTATCTGACAAAATTAAAGCATAGAATTAAGTAGAAAACCATTATTTCTTTTCAAGTAATGTGTGTTTTTTAATAGCTGACTTGACATATTTCAACAAAGCCATTAAACCATCATGTTGTATGAACTTACAACAAAAACCCCATAAAATCTGACAAAAATACAAATAATTTTCACAAAATTACAGCTGTGTGAAGGGTCAGACAGGTCAGTTGAAATACTTTAAAGAAGCAATTGCAAATGGGCTGAAAATTTACAATTTTGGCTTAGGGGGGGGGAGATGTCATAGCTAGGAGCCAAAAGAAATTCATACTAGTAATCCAGCCTAATAACATCATAGTTTCATTCTCTAAGAGCAATTGGATGGAATTAGGTTGATTTATTGCTATGCCATAAATATAGAGTTTGATTAACAAAACAAAAGAACTCTAATAATAAGCCTTAATGAACACTGGGTCAGATGCAAAATTACACTGTTAATGTTCTAATATGTCTTAATTTCTCACCAAAGTTGCTGAAAATATCATCATTATCTGCAACTTTACAAATATAATAATCACTTCTATCAGAGATTCAAATTTTAGCCCTTTTTGAGTTCTTTTTTATGGCTAATATATATATAT